>CABFVZ010001012.1:232047-246858 GCA_902151445.1 Timema monikensis
TTTTAATGCCTATTTACCTGAATTTCAAAATTAACATTGCATTGCAATAAAACAGTTGGAATGTTCAGTAGCTAATATTTTCTGAATCCATTATATTGTCACTCTGTATCGTAAAAATTCCACTTCATATTCCACTTAGGTTTCCGGCGACCCAAAACTTGTTTCTGGAAGAGTTTGTTTTCCCCAATGTGTGGCTTCGGTTGTACATGGTCAGTTGCCTACTTCAATTTAAGCTAGCCTATATTATTGCCTATAACACCACCCCATCTCTTCCTTAAGTTGGCAATCACTTTATTTCATTCAACTGCATACACATGTGTATGTCGGGTTGTGGATAAACTCACAGGAGACATCGTTGACATATTTTATCTCAGTTCGCTTTCCTTGTCCACTGAAGATTGGTATTTTGTGCAAGTGCTGTGAAAGTGTTCTGTGGTTTCTTGTTGATATTTACTGGGCAGTTGTTTTACAATGCCAAAAGAAATGGCAAGATTAAAAACCAAACTGATTAATTTTGTGGAAGAATTTGGTGATGTATTTTTGACTGATGGATCAATCTTGTTTTGCAAAGTGTGTGAAATGTCAGTGAAGTGCATGAAAAAAAGTAATGTTTCACCACATGTACATACTTCTAAACATAAATCTGCTCTGTGTCGAACGACAGATGGCCAAAAGCAACTCTGATCTCTTCGTATGCAATCTTTCAATGCCAATCACAGTTTTCATTAGATCTCTGCAAGGTGTTTATGACACTGGTAATCCTTTAAGAAAGGTAAAAAATTACAACTTTTAAGCATTTCTTGCACAAGTACACTTGAGAACAAATTCCAAGTGAGAGCACATTGCATAAACACTATGTGAATGTTTGCTACAGTGATAAAATTAATAGAATTAGGGAAGCAGTAAGTGGGAAGAAAATATGGATGTTAGTTGATGAAAGTACAGATCCCTGTGGCCGGTTCATTGCAAATGTTGTGATTGGCACAATAGACTACAATCAACCCTCTAAAATATATCTGCTTGCATGTGAATAGTTAGAGAAAACAAAAAGTTCTACTGTAGCTCAAGCATTTACCTCTACACTAAATATACTATGGGAACATGGAGTTAAACATCAGAACGTTCTTCTGTTTACTTCTGATGTGGCAGCCTACATGAAACAAGTTGGCCATATTTTTAAAGATCTATCTCCCAATATGCTTCATGCCACCTGCTTCAACCATGCGTTGCACATAATTTATAAAGAAATTTGTGGTATATTCGCAGAAGTAAATACTTTGATTTCAAACACAAAGGAGATAATTCTTAAATCCCCAACCAGGATTCAGTTGTTCAAAGAAGTTGCCCCTGAACTACTTCCGCAGCCATTATATGGGGTACATGGCTATCTGCAGCCTTGTATTAAGCCAGCAACTTTAACAAGATACTGGATTTTGCTAACAATCTGCGTGAAGCTGATGTAGTGTCAATACGCTTTGTGAAAGAGTTATTATTGAAGGGCACTATACAAAATGACTTGGCTTTCATTGCTGCCAACTATCCTGCATTACTAGAATTGATCTAGTGTCTTGAAGAGAGAAATGAAAAACTGGTAAATTCACTGGATGTCGTTGACGACGTTGTACAAAGAATTCAAGTAGTTAGAGGTGATGCAGGCCGAAATGTATTAGAAAAATGTGAGCAGGTTCTTGATGATGATCAGGACTTTCAGCAGTTAAAAAACATTGGGATGATTTTTAGACGTGAAAAGAATATTTCAAGTGATATTGAGCCAAACACTGTAGTGCTGTTTAAAATTTAAATATGTTCCAATAACATTAGTTTAGGTAGAGAGATAATTTTCAGTACTAAAAAATGTGTTGTCTGATAGAAGACAAAACTTAAAAGTAGAAAATTTGAAGAAATATCTTGTTGTCATGTGCAATCAATAACTATTTCTTAATGACTGCCAAGGACTATTGTGTGCAGACACCCTAATCAAAATGTCAATCATGTATTATTTTATTTGTATTTAGTTCCTTTATATGAAGTTTAAATCAACATGTGTGTACTCAGGTATGATGTCCGAATTAAATAAAGCATGATTTAAAGATTTATTTCATTTGGTAGCAAGTTGTTTGTAAAATACGTTCATATTCCACATTAAAAGTGAGAAGGGTAACCAATATTCATGTCTGGGTATTGCTGGAGTAGATGTTGTTTAGATATTACACAAACACAAAGACACATTTAAGCACTTGCTTATGTTTATCAGACCCAGCTGGCTTCCTCAGAAGATAATAAGGTGTTAAAGACTCTGTTTGACAACAATGAAATAGTTAAAAATAACGTTTCTGGATGGAATTAGTGGTTCAAGAATGACTGCTATAATCAAATATATTTACAAGTGTAAGAGATAGTTAAACATGAACAATAAGCATGTTAATTAAAAGAAAAGGAAAGGAGTTTATCCAAAGTATTGGCCGGAAGCCTTCTTGATTAAGTGGAATATTAATTATAATTGTAATAATAATAATAATAAGCACCATGTCTTACTACCTGTTCAGGTTACACGCTAATATTAATTATAAACCAGTTCTCATATCCTTAGCTGTGGATTAATCTTATTCCTTTGTTATAGAATTTAAGTACCCTGGTAGTGTGTAGCATTGATTGAAGTCCAGACTATAGGTCTACATAGATTTCAGCATTTTATGATTTATTGGAATTTATTTTTACATTCTTATATAAAGAAAAAGTTTTGTAATCATGAAAATTTTCTACCTTGAAATTATTATGAACCTTCCAAGTTTGTGTCCTTGAACATATAATGTGACTAATTCAAGCCAAGGGCTACATAGTAAGTTTTTGTTCATGTGAAAAACAAGAATGTGGTGCATTACTCTGAACTCAAAGTTTTGGTCAAGTTATTCGGAAGTAAGGAGAGGCATTGAAATGTTATCTGCACCTAGACCTAAACGATGTTCTAAAGGGCTAGCAATTGTCACGGGTGAAGTGGTACAGTCCAAAAAGACATGTCGTGGCCATGTTTTGTAACTTTAAGCGATTGAGGTCAAGTATTTTACATAAGTATTTTACACGCTTAGCGCCATGTAAAAGATTGCCTGCCATGTTAATGTATATATCAAGGTCATAGCGCATTTGGGGGAAGTAAAAATAATTTAGTTTGATTTGTCAACATTCACTGTTAATTTATTTGGTCTTAGATATTTGCTAGGTGTGCAAAGGTTTTCTTGAATTAGGGTGGTGATTTAAACTATGTTTCCGCATGAGTAATTTATAATAACAATATAATCTGCATATAGCCCATTTTAAATTATTTGAAGGATAGCCTTAATATCCTATAATAGGCAGTCTACTCTAACACAAGAGTGACGCCTTAGACCATACAGCCACCGAAGACGTTTCAAAGGAAGTTGTTTGTGATTTAGGCCTACTATTTAATGTTTTGGGGGAAATTTTTAATGAGAAGGATTAGAATAGGATAAAGGACTTATAGGCATTGCAATAAAATACCATATTCGCCCAAATATAGTGCAATGTTTTTTTCAAAAACTGTTAGCGTATGAGTGTCTAACATTTTTAACTGAAAAACACATCAAACAAAAGAATATTGTGTAGTATGCTGGAACTGTACTGGACGGCGAGAATCATTGTGCATCATTACATGCATCTAATAATAACTTCCAGGTAAAAGTCACTGAACCGGCAATTTAATAGATACCTAGTGTTAGTTGGTGGCAAAATCTGTGCTGTGTTACCAATATTAAAAAATCACCCATAGCAGATTTGCTAGTAAATGATTGTGTTGAAAATAAGGCTGCTCAAGTAAACAAGGGAATGAGAAGAAGTTATGATTTGAATTTTAAATTAAGAGCAATATGTGAGGTGCAACAAACAACTAACACGCAGGCTGTAAAAAAGTTTGATGTTTCAGAGGTTAATTATGACTTGAGGAAATAATTAAAGACAATTTTTGGAGTGCTTGCAAATCAAGAAAAGCATTCAGAAGGCCAAATATAACTGTGTCAAATTTGTCAAGTTTTTACCTTGAGGTATGTTTGAAACCTTTTATTTTTCATGTTAAACACCTTTAAAATTTTGAGGGATAAATAATGTGCAAGACCGTACTATATTCAGGTCGATACAGTATTTTAATGCAATGTATTTGAGTGTACAATCTAATAAAAAGAGCAAAAATAAACAATATCAATAGTCAGGTTAAATCAGTGAAAACTAACATATTCTAATGAATTTACACCAAGCAAACTCCAAAATATTGATTAACCCGTAAACCACAGGGTGATCCATGACTTTTAAAGAAATATTGGTAATGGAATAATCCCAAGATGATGATATCTTAGTGTGTAAGAGTTAATTACTTATTTTTTCTATGACATTAGTAACTCAAAAGTCTGTCGCCACACTTCCAAAAGTACGCCGCCTATCCCTATCTTAAGCTAGTTCTATCCAGTCCACCTCATCACACCCTATCCCAATCTTCAGTTAATTCTATCCAGTCCCCCTCAATACACCATCTCTTTTTCAGGTCCATTCCAATGTTATTCTCCCATCTGTGTTTAGGCCTTCCCGATGGTCTCTTCCAATTAGATTTGCCAGACAATACCTTGAACGCGGTCCAGGTTTCTTCCATTAATGGTGCATGTTCTGTCCCCAGTAGCCTGTAAGATTTGATAACCCTGGAAAGTGTGATGATGAGAAAAGGTATGTAATTCATCAATGTGTAATCTCTTACACTCTCCATTATCTTTATAGGTCTGCCGTTTTTAACCAAATATTTTCTTAAATACCTGCTTTGTTTTTGAGCATCCTAAATTGTTTTCTGGAGATGCTTCATAAAATATTGCAAGTTTAAGTCACCTTTTATTTTCCAAACAAAATATTCCTTGGTATTTTATAATACATTTTACTTGGTGAAAAAAAGGCAATGAATTGATTATGGGAAAATAACAAATTAAGGTAACTCACTTAAGTCATAGGATATCTGTAGGAAATGCATCTTACTCACAAACACGTAATACATCTCAAAATATATATCCAAAGAGAAGACCTGGCACTCTATAGGTAAGGTATCAGAATTGTGTAGTATGGGTCCGGAATTCAAATCCTGATCCTGGCACAAATTTATCTGATTACCAAACCCTTCCTTCACATCTGGCAAAGTGTGTGCGTTCACCCTTTGTGAATGTGTGCTATACCAGGCCCCCACCATGGTTTGGAACCCACGTTAAAATGTAGGTCCCCTCTGCTTTCCACCATCATCTTTCTCGTGTATCATCCTATCATCTGGGGATATTTATTTATTTAAATTTTATCCATCCCGACATCTAGAGGGTAGTTTGGGACTTAAATCATCTATAATAGAGTATCCAATTTTTTAAACAATAATTTATGTAATTTGCACCTAATCTAACTGTCCTTACCTTATAATTCTATTATATAGATTTGTCCTACTAGTTGGCCCGCCCTGAGTATTTTACGCCCCCAGTCCTCTCCACCACTGGTTCTCCCGCCAGCCTCTGGATCTAATAGTTCCCAGAGTTGGCGAAAGATCCAGTGGTGGCGAGCCTCCCCCTATTCACCACCTAGGGAGGTGCCCTATCAGAGGGTCTATGTAAGTGAGGGGTTAGTTCTTCCATCTTAGACAACATAACTCCAATAATAGACTTCCCAGCTGGTATTCCGGCGCTCCTTGGTTATTCAGCAGCTCATGCTACTGGAATTCAGAGGGCACATTCCCTCAGCTGGGCTCTAGATAACCAAGAGTTCCCCCATCCCGTTCTACCCTGCCAGACGGCAACATCTTAGCCTTGCAAGTATAATTGTCTCCGTCCCAGTTTTGGATCATGTCATCTACATCCGATGTTGAGTACCTACTTCCAGTAGTGTCACTCTCGTCATCAGTCATGTCCATTTGCATGTTGTTTGTATCGTTATCCTATTTGTTCCTCTCCCTTTTCGATGTCATCTGCAATTGTGTCTAGGAGACTACCAATCCATGTAGTACAATATGTTGTAAATAGCTTTCTATGGGATTTGCATAATCTCCCTGTCCGCAGCCAAAAATATGCACTCTAGCACCACGTGCTCCGGCGTCGCCTCCTTTCTACAATCACATATCCTGTGTCCGTTAGATGTCTTTCAAAGAAAGCATCCTTATATGGTCCGTGGCCGGTAATGTAATGAAACAATCATGAAGAGTGCTGCAGGAAATCCAGTTTAAGCAGTTCTAAAACACCTGGGAATAACTGGTAGGTCCTCCTGCTGTTTAAGCTGTTTTCCCAATCCGTCTGCTACTCAGCTATCAATAAATTTTTCACCAGAAATCCATTCATCACACCCTCCCTGATTAGCTCCGCCACCTTTCCTAGATATCCTTTCCTCAACCAATACATTGCCACCCTCTTCCTGACTTCTAAGTTGAGTGGCCAGATACCAAGGGTTACGCGCAGCGCATCCATTGCTACAGTCTTGTAAGGACCAGAGAGCTTTAGAAGTATACTCATCTGAAGGTTCCTGATCTTCCTTTTGACAAGTTCCTAGCTGTTTAACCCATGCACTGGCCCCGTAACCCACTATGGAGACTAGCAACACTGATGGTATAACCTTATAAGCAACATAGACAGCCGAAACCTCGACTGTCCTATACTTATGATTTTGTTCATGACCCTCAAAGCTCTTCCGCTTATGTTCGCCACGTGTGTCATGAATCCATGCTTCTCCTCTAACATAACGCCAAGATCTTTGGTGTATCTGCTATGTCTAATAGTCTGTCTATTAATCTTTCTCATCGGGTCTCTCTTGAATACTCCCCTAAATAGCATGTATGTTGTCTTTGCGGGTGCTACACTTGGCTTAACTTTCCTGCACCAAGAGTCTAAACCAGTGAGTACTGAATTGCTCTTGGCCTCTAGTTCCTGTCTTAATTTAGCTTCAACCACTATAAGTAAATCATCTGCAAAGGCAACCACTCCCGCCATATCAGGGAGCGCCTCAATTTCCATTAATCCAGGTTCAAGACCTATATCCCAAAAAATTGGCCCACAGACCTATCCCTGGGGACAATCTTTCATAATCTTTTTGCATATTGATATTCCTGAACATCTCAGGTTAGCATATCTATTACTACAATAGTCCATAAGACCCCTGGAGAGATTCCACAAACAGTCAATTTCCCTTAGCCGCTTGATAAACGCAGGTCACCATAAGTTGTCAAGAGCTCTCGATATGTCCATAAATATATCTACTACATAATTTCCATTAGCCGTGTCTACAAGATTCATAGCTTCACATATGGCATCCTGTGTGGATCTACCTCTCCTGAAGCTGTACTGTTGCTGATGCATACCCACCGCCTCTCGATGCTTTTGCAGTCTACTATACAAATACATTAAAGAGACAAATCGGTCTGTACAACTTATAGAGATGCGGATCCTTATCCTCGCTTTTACTAATAATCACCACCTCACTTTGTGTCCATATGTTCGGTACACGGCCTTGGGTCATGCACCGCGCTAGGACGGGCAATATCTGCTCAATGATTTTCTGAAGGACCTCAAACTTGATCCCATCAGGTCCAAGAGCCTTTTTACTTTTCATTTCAGCTATTACCTTAAAAGTCTCAACCTGGGTCACTGATTCAATAACCTCTCTATTATCATATTCCTTCATCATATCCTGTCTAGCCATTACTTGGTCCTTGTCATCATCGCCCGGGTACACATTGTCATCCAGAAGAAAGTTATCCCGCAGTAACCTTGCAGACTCTTCCAAGCACAAGGTCATGTCTCCACCTGGCTTCCTCAGTGTCGAGATCATCTTCCGTCGCTATTTTAAAGGGTATGTCCCATGCAATGTTCCTAAGCTCTTCTTGAACATATTGTTCCCAGCTATCACTCTTCACCAATACCAGGGCGAATTCATACTCGTCCTTCTTTCCTCTGTAAAAATTGAGGAGTAAGACACGGCCCGCAGGATCATTGCAACTCTGATACCTCCTGCATGCCGGTTTTGTATTCCTTCTAAGCCTGCTCAACCGCTCATTCCATGATTTATTTCCGATACTCAGGGTTTCCTTAAATAGCGGTAGTTAGTTGCCAGTAGCCCCCTTAGATTATCTCAATCAGCCTTCCTGATGTTATATCTCAGAATTTTCCCCGCTTCAACCTGAACAGCTTCACTCACCTCGATTTCAAAAGTGATCAGATAATAATCACTAATTGTCATCTCGTCCAGTACCTTCCAGTTCCTAATATTTACAGCTGCCTCTCGATTGCAGATTATGACGTCTATGTTGGAGCTCTCTCCAGTTCTTCCCATATATGTAGGCGGATTCCCTAACTGGTTCATTACTTCCAGCTCTATTGCCACTATTACCTCCTCTAATTTTTTCCCTCTCTTATACGCTCCATAGCCACCTTTTCTACCATTGGTCCTTTTCAACACTTCACTAAACCATAAAGGTGACCTGGCGTTTGTATCAGCTAAGTATATCAATTGAGTACTTCCATAGATGTCAATAATTTTTATCTGGTCTAGGTAATGCTCTATATCCTCTCTGAACTGGAAGTACATATTGTCAAGGCTAAATGTGCCCATTCTCGATCTTACTTCGATACATATGACCTTTCCGTTGCAGATATGATCAATTCTCGTGACCCTAATGTGACTATTGAAGATTAATACCGCACTCATTGGTGATTCCCCAGTCGCCATAATTCTCGTAGTTGTCATCATTTGGGGATAAACATCTGGGGATTGTTTTTTTCAACTTCCTTGTTTATTTGTCCTGACATCTTATTATTCTATAAATCAGGACCTTTTTGCTCTATTCAATTTCCAATAATTTTCATTCTATATAATTAATTTAAAAATTTTAAAATATAAACCATCTGGAATTTAAACCTTCTAAACTACTTATCCTTATCAGTTTGCCTCAATCTGTGCTGGTTGGTCCCCCTCGGGAATTTTAATTGCTCGGTACTCTCCTCCGCTTGATCTCCCAGTTGACACCTCGGACCATGTTTTCAGACCCCTAGGATATCAAGCTGAGGTGAGCATCCCCCTATCCACAGCCTGGAGATTTTTTTTTATTGCCAATCTAATTTGACCTGGCATCTTACAATTTTAAATCCAGGGCTTATTTACATTGTATCAAAACATTTCCTATTATTTATTATACATTATCCGATTTTATTTAATCCAAACAGGTTTTGGCTCCTATAGCACATGGGGATAGTGGAATTCGCCTTACCGGTGTGCCCACCTCAGAAATAAATTCCTCCATATGCCAGGAAAGCAGAAGTAAGATAAGGTCAAATGGCCAAGGTCTAGAGCATTAGCCCCACCCCCATATATTCCAAAGAAGTCGTTTTTAGAAACACGCAATAATCGTCTACAACAATCACATGTCAGCTTTTTATTGTAGCAAACCCAACTCTTGCAAATGAGACTCAACTACCTTTTTATCTCGTTTGAAAAAAATCTTGAACATCTGTATTGTAATGAATTTACACATAAGCTTACACGACTTTCTAACACAACTAAATGGACTCCAACTGCTGCCACACCCAAGTTTAAAAGTTAGATGACGTCACAAATATAAAAACCCAAATTATGCCTAATGTTTAAAATAATTATTATGATACAAAACTATATATATATATATATATACACACACACACACAAGGTGAAAGAGAGAGGAGAATAATTATTGTTCATACCCACCTAGCTTAACCCAATGCATCATTTGTGTATCTTATATATTAAAATTTCAAATGATGTTGATCGAATACACAATTTAATTTTCATATAAAACAATATCAGACACCGCGTAGGAACATGGGTCGACATTTGCAAAGAGCATAGGTCTACACAAAAGATACTGGTAGTCAATATTTATGTGTCTATGTTTCACATTTTCAACTTTATCGAGTTTTGTTTTAATTGTATAACTATTCAAAATTATCAAACTCAATAAATTTCAGTTTACTTGATTTGTCATCTTCTTGTCATCATTAACAATAAAATATACAAATAAAATCATAACAAATCAAAAGTGTCTTAAGTGTGCACTATAGTGAACCTCCTTTTCAGTTTTGGGAGTGAAGAGTGAAGGTTGGGGTGAGTCATAGTTGCTATGCTCACCAACAGGTGTCGCTAGTTTCGCCAGTGAGTAGGTATTGTTATTTCGAAACATTGCTTTGGAAAAAAAAGTACAAAGGGGAAGGAGTGAAGTGGACAGTGCTGTTAGAATGCTGTCAGCCGGTTAATCTCTGGATTCCTTGAAAGTGTCAAGAACTGATGGGGGCGGCCTGAGTCTAGCCTAGCTCATGCACATCTCCTAGAGTAACCTTTTCACAACCCATTTTAAATTACTAGCATGTGACAGCGGTTGCTTCAAATTAATAAAGTAGTATCAATTTTATATTTCTAGCTTTGACAATCCCATCCAATTTTTAAAATAATTTTTACACAATTTTGTTTTATTAAAAAGTTTTAGTAGCTAGTATATCAAAATTGTAGCTATCTCTGGATTCCTTGAAAGTGTCAAGAACTGATGGGGGCGGCCTGAGTCTAGCCTAGCTCATGCACATCTCCTAGAGTAACCTTTTCACAACCCATTTTAAATTACTAGCATGTGACAGCGGTTGCTTCAAATTAATAAAGTAGTATCAATTTTATATTTCTAGCTTTGACAATCCCATCCAATTTTTAAAATAATTTTTACACAATTTTGTTTTATTAAAAAGTTTTAGTAGCTAGTATATCAAAATTGTAGCTACAAGGTAAAGATTTAGCTCTTTTGAATTTTAAATTGCATTACATTATTTAAAATTTTATTAGTATTTTTAATGTAAACACTATGATCTACTAAAGAAATCACAATATTCATGTCGTAGAAAAATCGACAACACTATATTTTGTTTTGCAGAAACTTGCCTCCTCATATTTGAATTTTTTTTTAATATTAGATTCCATGGAAGATTTTCATTTAGGGCTTAGTTCTTAGACCACTCGGCCACTTTTCCGTGCTATTTTACGTGACCTACAACATTTTAACCGTCAAAACTATCTGGATATATTTCCTAAGTAGTTCAGGGTAAGGACGGTAGAATTTATTAATATGCAGTTCACACACATTTACGTGATAAACAGTGAAAGGCTATTTAAGAATAAATCATCTACATATAAACTGCCGGAATTCAAATACCGAACTCTTCGTCACTGGCAAACTGGACAAGACTAGATTGAAGCCTTTTCTGGATTGCCCACCTATTAGAGTTGAATAAAATAAATGAAAACATTCCAAAACATTCTTCAAAACATTTAGGATGCAGAAGACAAAAGTTCGCAAACCTTTGTTTCAGGTTTTCATATTTTTATTCCCATCTTCCCAGTTCAATGGTTTTGGATGTTATGGAGAGTAAGTATACCCTGATTTTGGTTAGAAAAACAGTTTAGAAAATTCAAACATATTTCCTTACGATCAACATTGATAACATTTTTCTATATTATTTGAGTCATTCTATAGGTTTTGATAATATCTATTAAAGGTGACAGCTGAAGATAACATGACTTTATGTATTAATATATTAAAATTGATTTAGTAGCTTTAGTAACTAGCTTCTACTGTTGTTCCTATCAAAATCATACTGTACTGCCTGTACTGCCCTTGGACTCGGGAACTAGACAATTTACTTTGCTTCCAGAAGAGGATGAGTAGGCCTCACATATATCTGTTGACCGCTAGATATAGTCAGGTTGTAATAGGAAGAACCATATTGTGTCAACTGCCGCGTAAAGTGTTCTGCAGTTGTCACTTTGACATAATCTTAATCTCAACAGCTGCTGAAAGAAAAGTAAATGTATTTTTGATAATGTTGTCCCTCCTATATTTTATATCTTTTAAAAGACTCTTCTTATGACAATCCAGCTACAGTCAAACTGTCATATAAAGGGCCTTCTAGTTATAAAATACATTTTTCTGCCATTTTACTATATTTTTAGCATTATTTTATAGTTATTAATGATATATCCATAGTGACAGCTGTAGATCATACGGCTTGACCTATCAATACAGGGGAAGTATATAGATCTAGTATAATTTCTAGTTGTCAGGTGAGGTAGGCCCTTTCTATTGAAACTGGATTGTAGTTAAAGTTGTTTTTAGCCCATACTTGCAATGACATAGTTTAGTGGCAATAAAAAGAGGTATGTTTCAGTATCCGTTCTGAATAATTAGCATATACACATGATAAACCCAAGTTTATGTAATATCACTTTTGGATTTAAATTTTATGAATTTATTTTGCATTTAGTTTTCATTTTTTATGTAGAAACGAAATGTCACAGTTCCATGCCAGTTGGCATGCGGACAGAATATCAAACTGATCTAGTCAGGTTTGCAAGTGACATGGAGTTAATGAGGTTCAAACTACAGCTGGGTGTACTAAGAGTGGGTTTTTATGAGTGGTTTCTCTCTCTTCCTCTATGCAAATCCAGTAACATTTTGTCTCAATACTAGCTTTCTCAACATTATCCCATTAGTGTAAATTAACGCCTATAACCCAAATGAGCAATAAGATGTGGAGGAAACACGACATATGATCCATCCCAATATTTGTAGGCCTGATTTAAAAGTTGACACACTAAAATTATTTATTAAACAACATATTGATATTATAGTTTAGTTTGGGTTGCGGTCATTCAATTGGTACTTATTTAATGTATTTAAAAACCATAAATTTAGCCAAAAGTCAGGGGCTCGATTAAAGTGAGGTGTCATTTTTCTTTTATATTTAGATTAATACTAAGTGAATGACCGTATTCTTAACAATGTGTGTATTGCGAATATATCCAATAATATACAAAGGAAACTGTAAAAGGTGCCAAACAAACGCTTGACTCCAAGTCATTGGTGGCTTTTTCTGATAGCTCTAAAGTAGGTGACGAAACCTGTATAGTTCAGGGATATTAGAAAATTGGCGATAACTCCCCAGCTCAATTTCCGCGTATAGTTGATGGTTTTTAGTCATATTTGAATGAAAACTAAACTTTGGTTCTATAAACATGCCTTAAATTTGGCGTAGTACATTGTTCGGATTCACGGTGTTTCTTTATGGACAAACCGTAACATATTATATATGTGAATTTTAATTTTTGGTATTTTGTAGTCATTGGCAGGAGCCTTATTCTGAAATAAAGAAATAATCCGTTTTCTATTATATTATTTTTAACTTACATGTGGTGCACGCACTGTGGTAAAATGTTTATGTAGTCTGTACACAACGTTTTGGGTACAGTAAGAACACTAGGAAGGAACTTTTAAAAAATACAAACAAATTTTTGTGGTAAACATTGAAATGTTCAATTATATTATTAGTATAAGTTGATAGTTATTGATAATATCTATGAAAAGTTACAGCTTTAGATCACATGACGTTTGGACACATGATAATAATTTAAGTAACGTTTATAACTGTCAGATGCTATTCTATCTAGTATGGTGTTTCTTCTATAGACAGCCACACATAATGTAGGGTGATTCATTCGGGACTGTACATTTATTTTTTTAACTCATGATTGGAAAGTCATAAACTTCGCTTTCCTCATAGCAAGTAGAATTGTATCATAAAAGATGCTGGACGGGCCTACCGACAGCGTCCAGACACATAATAGCCCGACACTCCTAATTGTGTGATGTAGAGAGTGTTCAATCACGAAAACAAACAATGCTGATAAAATATTTAAAAACAACAAAAGCTAGGAAAGAGCTATCTACTGTTAGAATATTTGACAGTTTAAATCAAAATACTAAGATAATCATTATTTGATAAAGCCTAGAAAAGTTAACTACTCTACGAGACACAACCAAAGCAAAATATATTTGTTCTTCAATGTATTTGAAAGGGCATGCTCAAAACTTCCAAGATGTGTTGGCAAGCATAGATCTGGTTAATGACCCAAGACCTACTATGAAAGGGTTGGGGGGGGGGGATGAGGAAGAGGGTGTTAAGCTGTTCCTGGTACCTGTCACCCGACATTGTCTAAATAGAATGTTGACAAATATCTGAGGGTTGGGTTTTGTGGAGGGGGTAGGCAGGCTACGTAAGCGATAGCAGAGTTCCTTGCAGGACATCGCTGAACTAATTTAAACAAAATTTGGCACAAAATTATGTAAGTTCTATGTGGTATTTTAATTTGAAAAGAATATGTACCTTTATTTGAGCTAAAATTCATTGTTTGTATAAAAAAAAAATTTACCCCACTCACAACGTAGAAATGCCAAATTTTGCATCAATTTAATAAATTAATCAATAGGATTGTTTATAATATCTTTCTATAGAAACAGAGAAATATATTAGAACAACAAAATAAAAAATACCACATACTCCTGCAATATTTCATAATCCAATGTGCCAAAGTAGGTGTTATTTTTTTTTCTTTTCTCAGCCCAACAGTCCCACATTCATGCAGTTTTAATAACAATAGTATGTCCCATCACCTTTCTTCTCAACATGTAAGTTAAGAGACCATGTTTTACAACCATAAACCATCTCAACTTAACAAAACCTAACCTTTCATGTGCTGAAAAATTAAGATTATTATTATTAGCACCGCGTCTTACTACCCATTCGGGTTATACGCACTTACGCTAATGTGTAATGTTAGGGTGATTGTGAGATGAAATGAAGGACCTACAGTTTAACGTGGAATCCGAACCACGGTGGAGGCCTGGCATTCCCCACATTCACAAGATGTCTTGTCAGAGGTGAAGGAAGGGTTTGG
>CABFVZ010001012.1:247043-259996 GCA_902151445.1 Timema monikensis
CACCGCGTCTTACTACCCATTCGGGTTATACGCACTTACGCTAATGTGTAATGTTAGGGTGATTGTGAGATGAAATGAAGGACCTACAGTTTAACGTGGAATCCGAACCACGGTGGAGACCTGGCATTCCCCACATTCACAAGATGTCTTGTCAGAGGTGAAAATTAAGAATTTGGTTAAGTTGGGAGAGGTAAATTTTTTTTTTTTATTAAAATCGATTTTAATGTTTTAGGAATATTTTAGTGGGAATAAATGGATCAAAATAATAAAATAGGACTCAAATAGGTCCAGGGATCAAGATGGTGTAAGGATAAATAGAGCATTTTGGTGAAAAAGTATTTTACCGTTAAGTCTACAAGGTGTTAACTGATTTGGAGAAACAAAAATAAGTGACTTTTTTGTGACCTTTTTGACCAAAAAATTCCTTCTGTAAACGGTTGAACACTATATAATGAACTCACATGCAACAATAAACTTTAACTAGATGACGAACATTAACTTTGTCCTTGGTATCACAGTAAAAACAATCAGGCATCTTACTGCTAGTGCATGTCATCATGAGTAGTGGGTAGCTCGACATTCAACGTGTTCACATTGTTACGTTTAACAAGAAATTCAAACAAAGATATTTTAATGACTTTATGACCAAAATATTGAAAATCTGTGACTTTTCAAGGACTTTCGTGGCCTTTTTTGCAATTGGTAGCTTTTCCATGACATTTGGGACTTTCATGACCCAGTAGACACCCTGGTATAGATAATAACTAAAAAGATGGGAACAGAGTGTGCCAAGGGCAATATTTGTTAAAAAAAATTCTGTCATATAATTTAATGATAAATTGTAAATCATGAACAATCTATAAACATAACAAAAGTAAACTCCATGATGTGAGCCCACAAGCGAGTTATAGCAACCGAGCGGCCACAGCTGTTAGAGATGATAGTTTCAACTTTTGTTTCACAGATAAAGGGAAATTTTGGAAGTGTCGGGGATCAAACCTGGAACCTGTGGATCTGTAGCGAGGAACTATGATAGCTATATCACAGAGGTGGACACAACAAAAGCAAATGATAACAAAATTAATATTGTAAAATAATTCTGTAGTGTTTACTATTCTTATAATAAGACTCACCTTATTCACAGAAGAACGTTATTAAGCCTATATAGAACATTTATATTTAAAAGAATGTCATACCATGGCCCCTAAATTATTTTAATATGCTTTTAATATGCTTTTTATAGGCTTAAATATCACAAATGAACCAAGCCTAAAATTTCTTGAATCAACAGAGTTTTCATTAAATTTTAGGGTTCTTAATGATTTTGCAGTATTCATGAACATGCTCTCAGATCACATTAACGCTATTTTGATGCACAGTCCTGTATATTCCTATTTTACTCAAGGCTATCTTGATTCATTAATTCCTCCTCATAAAATATTTAAAAACAATAGTTCAACATTTTTAGGTAAAGTAAAAACTTGGTTGGAATAAATTTAGTTATAATCATTGAAAATATTGTGCACCAAAAAAATATCTCACGCCAAAATATTTCCATCACACTCGAGATATATTTTTCCAGTTTTTATTGAAATTTGTGGTCTACTTCAGGTTATTTCATTAGAATATGTACAGTGTTTATAATCTTTTTCATATTTTTCAAATATTCGTAGTATTTAACATGCACCTTCTGAACCAAATGATTATCAGCACATGATTCATATTTAACTAACTTTACTTAAATCTAGGACACAACATCCAGCCCCCAGCAGTTAATTCATCAATGATAGTTTTTTCAGCAATACTGGGAATTGAGCTCAGGATCCTTAGCTCAATAAACAGACACACTATCAACTGATCTGAAATGTTGGACTGTTTTTAATCAAAATAATAAAACAATACTTTTCCACTGACAAGAATTAAGCTTGTTATGTAAAAAAGGACATTTTTGTACTTGTAAATGGTTAATGCATTTCAGTAAATAGTAGCCAGGCCTACGATAAATCACCAATGGGTTATAATATAGGATTTTGTAGATTACTCAAATTAGGTGAGATTTCTTTATTTTTAGTTGTGTAGAAGCCTTGAATTAATTGAGTTTACTTTATTTCTCATGTGTTATATAGGCCCTGGAATGATTTTACATTATTAAATGTGTTAACATTGAAATTTTGATTTTATTCTTGTGTCTAAACGCTAAGAAATATCAAATTTATCAATATGACAAAGAAAAACCTTAAAATAATTTCGCCTTCGGTGCGCACCATTCCCAAAAAAAAAAACAATAAAATATTAGATTTGTATATCTGTATTCTTTGTATTTATTCTTTAAAAAAAGAAAAGCATGTAATGGTAACGAAGAAAATATGTATCTAACCTTAACACAAAGAATACTTTAACCATCACAACAAAACTTGTTCCAACATACTCTTAGCTAAGAATAGTAGCAATGAAGCTATGAATTAAATATATTTCCAGGACCACTATAAGAATAGGGATTCATTCCCAAGGCTCCGCTATATTTTATATATTCTATACGGTTTCAGCTTACCTGTAAACCAGGCGCCCCTGGATCCACACCCGAGTCAAAAATAGCAATTTTAATACCTCGTCCATCATATTTTGGATATTTAGATAAAAAAGAATCTACTCCAGTTTCTTTCTTTGGCAACAAAGCCCATACTGGAAAATCTGTGTTGACAGCTGCTGCTGCCATTTTGAAAACATCAGCATAGTATAACTTAATGGTACGACACAAAAATCAAAGTAGAGAACTATGTATTTGGCTTGAAGAATAAGTAAGCACTAAATATAAAGATCGCTGTTAGTGCTTGCTTATTCTTCAAGCCAAATACATAGTTCAAAACATTGATTTGATATTACAATAAAATTATTATGGTGGACCCTAGTATAATTGGAAGATCACACTTGTCCTTCCTTGGTTTTTTGTATAGTTAAAAATATTATGGAGAAGATAGGTGACAAAAAATATGCATGAAATAAACCAAAATAATTGGTGATCTTAAACATATTACTCAACCATTAAATTACGTACGTATATATGCTTAGATAATAACTGTAATAATAATAATTATTGTCAAAGTACGACTGCCAAGGTTTTCTCTTAGGCTGCAAATGAGTTTGACTTTGGCGTGTTTTTAATAACTTTGCAGATATTATTAATTCCACTATATAATTTTCCACCAACCCAACACCCCGATAATTACTAAACATTTTCTTAAAATAGAGTATTGAAATGTCAATAGTTTTTTATTGTTGATAGGTTGACTAAAGATGAAGTGGGTCTGCCTGTTTAATTTTTTTGTCAAAAGACGGGGACAAAAAATTATGCTTCAAAACGTGAATTATGAGTTTTGACACAGCAAACCTCCTCTTTCACTGCTGCACTGGTTGACGCAACCGTCATTCTAATACTGAACGCAAAGAAACAAACTGCTTCCCTTGGAGGATCAAACTAGCATTAATATTCTTGTAAAATAAAACTAAACTTAGTGAAAATTGGTGTTAATATATTATTTTGTAATATAGTACCCATAATTATATCTATAAACAATAAATATTGCAAAATACAACCTAAAAAATAAAATTTTAGCAGTATATTAGGTAGGATTATACATCGATCACGAAAGTAAACAGAGCTTATACTCGCCTTGGGAAACGCTGCTTCCCTTTCCCCGATAAGGGTCGTACAGACCCGGAAACAAAGGCTTGACAGAATAAAAAGCAAGTGAGACTATCTGGCTGGCTGATCAGCCTGAGAAAGAACTACTTATTCTAAGAACGAATAGCTCTAACATCAACTATTATTAACAGTATACTTGTTGGAGACGTTTATTATTATAAAAATTTGTTTCAACTTTATTTTCCTCTTAATTTCTTTTTTAATTTTAGGAAAGCGTTGCTTCTCTTGCTTCGATTGAATAAACGCTACTGTTGTACATCATCATTAGGTCATCCAACCTTGCCATTTGATTGCAACAGCTCACCGCTTTTGCCTATCCTCAGTATACTGAGCCAGTTTTTTTTATATCTTTACAGAATTACACCTTCATAATACGCTATCAAATTCACGTTCTCCAGACTTGGTCTCACTCTTTAAATTCCCCCTTGCACATCTCCTTTTTTATTTTCGTCAAACTATCATGTCTCGGTATATGACCTAGGTACCATGTTAACTCTTCCTTGCTGTATATCGTACCTTTCCTTTCTTCATTAGCTTTACTTAGCACTTAATGATGATGATGATGATGATGATGATGATGATGATAGTAATAATAATAATAATAATAATAATAATAATAATAATAATGTCTTTATTTGGACGAAATTAAAGCCAGAACCTTTTCTTACACTTAACCTTTCTGTATTTGAATGGCCTACCATCTCCATTCATGATATTTTTAACTTTCTTCTGAAGCAGCGCATTTCAAAGGTTTCTAATCTTTTCCTTTCAATTGCTCCTAAGTACAAATCAGGAAATGTGGAACGAATGGTGGGACTCAGCATAAGGCAAAGTGGTACCTTGATGTTTATGCAACAAAATTGGCTACACCATGGTTTTCGGCAGTCAAGGGCTCATGTAATTTTATTTGTACTTTATTCCACCTTCTGTTCGGACACGCCTACCCAAAATATTTCCTTTAATTGATGCGCATGATTCCATATTTACGATGTGTGTCTTAACACGTTCCTGAGACTTTAGAAAATGTATTTATGATATGCCCTGTACATACAGTGACACATGTGAATTATATCCTTAATTATTTTCCAAACTTTTCTTTAGTTAATTTGTTACACTCAGAGAACGTTATTTTGTACAAGCGGCTGCTTAATTTCCTGTTAAGTAATATGAGTTTGGTGTGGTTCAGACAAATGTCTTCTCAGTTAAGCCGTAGACGAGAGTCTCGAGTAGTTAAGGCTATGTGGTTTAAAAGATTGACTGAACGCATGTTGGCATCGGAAGTAAATCGGCTAGGGTTCTTGACTGTTTGAAAAAAATATTTTCGGCGCCACTGAATAAGAAAAAAAAAAGTTAATTATAGTTATGACAATCATAATTCATTTAAGTAGGGATTAGGTTTACTTAAATTGGGTTACGTTAATATTTGAGATGGAAGCTCAGCTTGTATAACCTCTAAAATTTCAAAGTGAACTAGTGTAGTCTTAACACGTTAATATATTAAATGTAGCCCATACTAGACCATGATCTACAAAATACTAATTACAAAACTTGTAATGAACTAAACATTATTTTATGAAAAATATAAGGTAAAATAATGAAGTTTCTAAGAACCATAGTGACCTGGCATATCTGTAGGGAATAAGAAATATAATGTATATAAAACATAGTTTTGTTAGTAAAACTAATTTGATTCTTGACCTAGTTCTTGGCATGTAATTATTTCCTTTTACCAGAAATGATAAATTAATAAAAATGGGCTAATTTTTAGTCATAATGAATAGTTATTACAAATTAAACCAAAAGCATTCTTTCAAACAAAGCACTAATTAAAATAATGCAAGACCGTTTAAACTTAACCTCCTAAATTAATAGTGTAAGCTACTACACTAACCTTGTAAATTGCTTTCAGAAGAGATAAAATAAACCATTATATTGATAGTTCAAAAGCTATAATGAAATAAGGTAGCTAACAACTTGAGCACATTGGTTTGAATGAAAATCTTTATGTAGTAGTCTTAAGCTCAAACGATCTTTTGGGTCGTAGGAATGTAGGAAGTATTACAATACTCGCACTAGTCTTCTTAAACTTGTATAAAAAAAAAGTCGATAGCTTAGAAATTTTCAATGCTGTTAAAAACTTTAATCAACACATTTATGTTATTTAACTAAACATACATTGATGTATTTCATATATTCATACAAATTAGATGTAACATTTAGTTACAAAAGGAACCGCCCCCATGTTAACCTTCACGCATAACTCTCTATTTGATTCATACTACCCACTCCAAATAGTATCGAAAATAATTATCTTCCTACAATAGTACTCTTCTCTATTGTAGTTTTCGTAGTTTCATTTTATATCATTAACAATTTTGAACAATTTAAAACAAGAATATAAAACAAAAATAAACTCTATACAAAATAAAACTGTTCGTGTATTACCAATTGTATCTTCTGGATAGAGCAACCACTAAGACGGGCCAACACACGTGGAATCCTAATTGGGGGAGTGAACCGAGCGAGCTATGATGTTCCAACAACTAACGTCCGCACCAACTTGATCAACGATACACTAAAGTGGGCCGGCCAAGAATTGCCTTGACTAGAGGAAGACTGCTTACCTACCCTCTGATTGGAGAGACGTGAATTACATCCACAGCATCAGGAGATTGAAGAAATATCGTTTGGAAGTCAGATGGAGCTCTGACAACAAGTGGTCTACATGATGATCGAATGCTTCTAGAAGGCCGAATTGATGTCACCGACCGAGTGTTCTGTTCTCCCATCTTGCGTCCCTAGCAACGAAACCCTATAAATGTTTGTGTATACTAAAATGACTATTCGATTTCAACGTTTCAAGGAGTGGTACTGTCCTGGATTTGGACAATGTCAGGATAAACATTCATGCATTATGTTCTACGGACATAATCTATGGCGGTTTATATTTTGGACTCTAATTTAAATTTAACTTTTAGTGTTAGCCAGATTAGGCGTCGTAATTTTTCTATTCTCAAATTATTATTTTTTACTTGAAAATATATTTTGAAATCAAACTCTATTTATTTTCTGTCTCCACTTGGGCACTAGGGTCTGTCACGATACTTAGACTTTTTAGATAACCACAATTATTAATTTATTTAGTGTTGCACATTTTGAATTATAAATTGTTTTGATATTGTGGTTACCAGTATTTGTATTTGCATTTTTAGGGTAATGTTTATTTTGTAGATTGCATTTTGAAGTATTGATTAAAGTAACGTAACTTTCTCTGATCGATAAAATAAATATATTATAAGACGAATTGACATTAATATATTTTCCAAATCTTTTACTATGCTTTGCTTCATGTATTGTATTATCTTTATTATTAACAAGTAGAGTTCTTGTTGATGTTTCCAATTTTTGTGTGAGATTCGATAGTCCCGCGGGAGTTTGACTAAAGTCTGTAAGCCAAATTCTCGTGTCATTTAAAATATCTGAGAGATATAAAATATTTATATCAAAGTTTTGAAGTCTGCATTCACTGGAGTGAATCAGACACTTTGGTAACATATTAAAGATGCCCATAAGGCTCTAATTTTGTAATTATATAATTTCTTGATGGATATTATTTGCAATAATTGTTTGTACTATAATCAACATTATGGGTCAAACTGTCTCTTCAAGACTGACCCATTTGATTGTAGGATAGGCTACGTGTTTTGTAACATTCCCTCAATTTAACTGCGTGAAATAATATATGAAGTTATTATTTAATTTTGATTTTCAACATACCTCAGTTGGATTTTTGAGACCATGTAAAATATTATGCTCTGTTGTTATTACTTTGAATAAACCATTCATATTGTTATTTTTTAATCTTGCAAATGTTTTACCTTTTTGTATGTTCCTTAGATTACCCCCACTCCCTTTTATATTATTTGTGGTCGAAAGTAAAAGGAAGTAGAGTGGGCGTAACACTGCGCCACTCTGCTTTTGAGCTTAATTAGCAAATTAGCTATCTATATCTTTCTGTTCTGTGTTGGAAATTATTATTGTATATTTCAATTGTTGAAAAAACTTTTTCCTGAATTTAATTTTGTGTATTTCTGTTTCATGATGGACGACACGACTACGGACGCTACGAATGGGGGAGCAGCGGCTGATGACTCTGGGGAAAGTCTATGGTCTACCGTCTCAATAAAGATGGCCTTATCTCCGAGCTAGCCAAGGGAGGGTTGCATTGTTCGCAGGAAACCACCGTTGTCAGGCTTCGTACGATTCTCCTGGGAGTTATATCAGAGAGCGATGCGTCTAATGACACTGGAGCAGTGGGAATGGAGTATCACCATGCAGTAACGGTGAGGGTTGGAGCTCTGGTTGACATGTCACGTGCTTTGGTGAGTGATAAAACTCAAACTAAAATTCTCACCGATTTTGTTAACCGTATACCACTGTGTGATGGTCAGGATAGCTCATCTCTGTTTTTATTTTTGGTTGAAATTGACAGCGTTTGTCGTCTGGGTATAGGCTCTGAGTCTGAGTTTGTAGCTCTATGTTTAGGGAAAACTTCTGGGTATTTGACCCAATTGTTCTCGGAAGGGTTAATTCAAGGGTTGAGTTGGAGACATGTTAAGCAAAAGGTTTTGGATGGTCTCGTCCCCACTAGAGCTAGGGATAACTTATGTAGATTGTATGTACAACACTATCAACGTCCTAATGAGTCATTATGGAGTTTCATCGTGTCCATGTCTGAGGCTGCTGAGGTATTAGGGTTAAACCTTTAGGAGCGCCAAGTTGGGGCTATTATTTTTGGAAAATGTGTCCCCCTCATCTCGACGCCATTTTGTATTTGCTAGTAAACCTTGTACTATGGTTAAACCCCATGGTCTTGCTTCCCTTAATGAGGGTACGTTTTTGTCAGAAAACCAGTTTTTGGCAGATAATGCGCCTATTGTTGTTGCCAATTGAGGTGTGGGTTCGAATCCGAGTTTTGGTAATATATAGAGGAATAAGTATAGTAATACTGCACAGGATACCAAACCTGTGGGGCAGAACCACACTGGCCCGCAAAAATTGGACAATAGGGATTTGTCCAAAACTCACTATTTTAAATGACAAAATTTAGGGCATTTTCAGAGTAGATGTCCGTCGAGAAACTAGTTTAACTCCGTAAGATTCATGAGTCTGCCAAGCGAAGCGTATTTCCATGCCCACCTACCCCTAATGTAGATCTTGATATTTGTTCCATGGGTTGTCTAGGATTGTTAGACACTGAAGCAGGTGCTTCCTTTATTAGTTCCAAGTTTTTAACTTGTCTTCAAAAAACTAACAATATTGTTGTTGAAAATATTATTCCAATCAAGTATGCGGTTGCTAATGGTGGTTCTTTGGTGGTTAAGAAAAGAGTTAGTGTTCCGATTAAGATTAGTAGATTCTTGTGGAAAACACCATTGTTTGTTGTTTTTGGTTTACCCTATGATGTAGTTTTAGGAATAGATTTTCTTGCTCACTCTAGAGCTATTTTTAATTTGTCACAAAGAGAGGGTTCTTTTGGGTTTTGTCCCCGTGTTAAGGTGGCATTTGGCAAAGATCATCAGCGTAGTGACCATATTTTTGTAAATGTAGAGAATGTAGACGTCAGCTCTATTTTGGACCAATTTTCCGATGTTATTACTCCTAGATGGTGGAAATGTGATGTTTTACCTTATGACATTGTAATGGAAGACCCCAAACCAGTAAGGTCAGGTCCGTGTTCTTGCGCCCCACCCAAATTGCAAATATTTAGGGAGCTTGTTCAGAATATGCTTAAGGAAGGGGTCATAAGACCGTCTAAATCTGCTTTTGATAGTCCCGCCTTCATTATTCCCCGTAAAGCTGGGGGCATAGACTCATTAATGATTATTGGAAGGTAAACAAACAGATTAGATTCGACCCTTATCCTATGCCTAGTACTGATTCCGCTTTCCAACATCTTGGTGGAGCTAAGTTCTGTAGCTTAATCGACCTCAATGCTCGTTTTTTGCAATGTGTGCTGACTGAACGCTCTAAGCAATACACTGCGTTTGTCACTCCGTGGCAAGTGTACGAGTTTAACTGCGTTCCCCTTGATGTTCTATTGGAGGTCAAGCTCTCAATAGTGTCCTTGATCACATTTTTGAAGATTGCAAGTTTAAGTTCGTCTTTAGTTATCTAGACGACATTTGTATTTATAGCAATATTTGGTAGGAGCATTTGACTCGTATTAAGATTGTTTTGTGTAAACTCAGAGATGCTGGGCTTACTGTAAATCCTGAGAAAGCTACGTGGGCCACCACGTCTATCAAATACTTGGGCTATATTATTTCTGAGGGTAACCTGTTGGTGGACCCTGGGCGAGTAAAACCCATTGTTGATTTTCCTGCACCTAAGAATATTAAGGGTGTTCAACGTTTCATTGAAATGTGTGCGTTTTACGCAAAGTTTATTCCCTACTTTTCGGAGATTGCATCTCCTTTGACTTGTCTCAAAAAGAAGGGTTCAAAGTTTGTTTGGGGTGAGGACCAGACAAGGGCGTTTTCTTTGTTGAAGAGATCTTTAATTTCCCCTGAAGTGCTCAAGACGCCAGACTTTCCTCTCCCGTTTCAACTACAGGTAGATGCATCTTCTCATGCACTCGGGGCTCTGCTGTTTTAGTATCATCCGGAGGGGTTATTTCCCGTTGCTTTTGCGACTAAAACCCTTTCAGAGGCAGAAAGGAAATACAGCGCCTTCGAGAAGGAATATCTAGTTTGAATATTCGGGGTAGAACGATTCTCTGACTATCTTGAGCAAAGGGAATTCGATCTCTACACAGACAATATGACCTTGGCGTGGATGTGGTTCCACCCAAAGCCACTTGGGAAGATTGGCCGTTGGGTTTTGCGCCTTTCGCAATTCAAGTTCAATAACCACCATATTTATGGCAAATATAATGTTGTGGCTGATACCCTGTCTAGGATGAATGAGGGATCAGATGTCATTGGTGCGTTATTCATACTATCCCTGATTCGTTTGTGTCTATCTCTAAGCATCAAAGAGAGGATCCCTTTTGTATTGAGCTGTTTGAGAAAAGTGAGAAATGCAAGGATATGGGTAAATATGGTGTGTTCAAAGGGCTTGTAGTTTCTTTTGATCAAGATGACAAGAGAAGGATTTTTGTGCCACAGAAAACAAGACCTATGTTATTGAGTTATTCCTATAACACCCTATTTGGAGGGCAACTGGGAGTACTCAAAACCCAACATAAAATCTCGAAAGAGTTTTTCTGGCCCAGCCTGTATAAAGACGTATGAGATTGAGTTAGGAATTGTGAGGCCTGCCTTAAAACTAAACCTGCCCTGAACTCTCGCGTTGGCCTACATTCGTCCGTTATAGCTCAAGGCCTCTGGGAAAAAGTGATCGTCGACTTTGTTGGTCCTATTACCCGGTCATCTAAGGATAATACCTGTATGTTAGTTTTGGTAGATGGAGTTTCCAAGTTTGTCGTCTTAATTCCCCTTAGGAACATGAAAGGAACTACTACGGTAAATGCTCTAACTACTAGAGTTTGGTCACTGTTTGGTACTCTATAAGGGTCGTGTGCGATAATGGCCCGTGTGTTAGGTCAAAATTGTTCAAGGACATATGTTTTGGATGGCACATTAAACATGTAACCATGTAAATTCTGGAAAGGGATGTGGAAGGAAGTAAGAAGGTTGTAAGGTCTGGCCGAGCTTATCACACTATCTGACACAATTATGTAGAGGTTATGGGCTCACTATTACACTTCCACATTTAAATATTCGTGACTTCTGGCTATCATTTGTAGGTGAGGGATCCAAGCGAGAGACACAAGAAAACACAATCAATCACATACACTACCCAGTTAATTTCTCAAAGTAATCTCCTCTCATATATTGCCTCCGAGCTTATGACACCTTCTCCTGAGTCGTTCACCCATCCCCGGTCAACATATTACTTGAGATCTCTAACTTCCCTAGGCAGCAGTGGGATCACAACTCTCTAACCACTGTCCTGATCGTGCTTACACTCAGGACGCGTGAGACACTTCGTCGCTAAACGGACTCATCTTAATACACACTTGATAACACTGTCTAGAGCCACCTGTTTACACCAACTGTTTGGAACTAACTGCCCAGAGCTCTGCTCTAGGATTCACATTAGCTAGAATCTGCCAACTATAAAATTCCAATGACGGCATTAACTACCTATCAACGGCCTAGATCCGCGTCATCCAAAACCACGCTATGCTTGAAAATTGCTTATCACAGATTCAATTATTTCTAACTGGAGTCAGCAGTTATAGACCTTCGTGCGGATGCAGAGGAAATACCTCACACTTCAAATACTTGACCCTACCAATATTAGCTGACCATCGATAGTTGAACTTACAATAGATACCAGACATGTTGAGAATAAATCACAAAGTTGAGAGACTCACAAGATGTTATATAGCTAGATTAGGAACAGGAGGAGAGCGAGAAGACAAGAAGTTAGAATAATGGAAGAAGAACGATGAAGACAGGAGAAGAATAAAAGCAACTATACATGTGATCCTCTGAGAAGATATTTAACACGGAATAGTAAAGAGATGAGAGTGAAACAGTGGTGAATGAAAAAATTGCAGAAAAGGAGGAAATTGGTCCCACATGAAAATAAATGGTTGATGCATTAAAGAGGATGAAATAAGGAGAAACACCTGGTGTGGACGAACTAACTGTGTAAATGATCAAAGCTGCAGGAGAATAAAGAATACAATGGTTATAGAGGGTGCTGAGAGTGATATGGTAGGAGAACAGGGTAGCGAAAGACTGGACGAATGAAACTATAGCAGCGATTTTAAGGGGGAACTACCACCAAATATCTAAAATACTTGTACTACTAACCTCCTTAAATCTGATAGTAGTTATTATTTAATAGATTTGTAAATTTTTCTCCTATTAAAATAAAGGTTGTTTGTTACAACAAAAGTTATTTGGTTTTTGTAAATCCAACCATTAAAAAGATATAACATATTTAACTTCAACGTTTTAAAATAATTTTTATGATTTTTCTTCCATGATTACGCCCAAAATACCTTTTAAAATTTGATGTCTCTGTTTTCAAAAAGATTGTCTCTTTGGCTATTATCTGAATAATTTAGATTTTTTTTAAATATTAAAAATATGCATTTTAATTAATAATTCGAACAAGGGTCGTATTTTAAAAAACTATATTTATTAATTAAAAATAAACTTAAAAAAATATG
>CABFVZ010001013.1:0-10351 GCA_902151445.1 Timema monikensis
GTGCCATGGTAGACCAATTCAGTAACACAGCTCACCCATTTTGGTGGGCACGCCGACTAAAATGTCAGGCTCGTATATAGTAATTTGCAGTTTCAGTCGATAGACTGGTGAAGGATAGCACAAGGTACTTCTTATGAGAGTCTCGCTGCTACTAGCCTTCCTAAAAACACTTGCTTTTATCCGCTTTCATTTAGATTGCCGTAAATTACTTTCGTTACGAAATTATTATTTTTTATTTGTCTTTCTATTTGTTTTTTTACTGATCGTATAGTAATGAGACAAATGTTCTTGCGATATAGAACCGTGGGGGTGGTTGATGTTTTTGATCGGGTTAGTACCAGCAACAATCCCCATTCATCCCAGCTTAACAACTGAACCTGTAAATGAGTATAGTATGGTTCGCTGGTGAAGGGGAAATTGGGGTTTGAATGCCAGCCATAGTAAGAGTAGTTTTACTTAATGGTTTTACACTCTTCCTACTAGCAAATGCGAATACATTTTTTATAAATCAAACATTAAAATTAGTGTAATTAAATAGTTTGTAGTCCTTATTGGTGACTAAGATGCGTTTAGCTAAAAAAAAAAGACTATAAAGATTCTTAATTAAAAAACTTGACTTCTTCATATCTTTCTTTGCGTGTTGCCGTATGACATTGGAGCCTGGAGCCTATATGTGGCCTTGAGCCTAAAAAGTACCCTGTACCTGCCCTAAGGGTGAACAGACAGGACACAACTATGGTTCCTTGGGTCCTCTCTAGTTATACCTGTTTTATTAATAACACCATCTGATGCACAATATAGAACCTTTTCATCCGATTCTAATAATAGTTTCCATTTTTATCCTTTTCATAAACTTATTTTATTTATTTAAACATATTTATAGTCAGTTAGCATGATGAAATACACATGGCTTATATTATTTTGTACCAGTGGGCGCGCAGACAAAGGCGTCAGACCGATGCTGATGTTGGAGGAGGTAAGACCTTGAATCTCAACTAAGGAGGTTTTTCCTAAATATTCCTTCATCACTCTTCCTCCACTTAAATTAGGATACACTTCCTCTAGATTCCACTTTTCTTTTATATCTACCCCAGAAGTCTACATTTGCTGATAGTACGGACGGGTAGTAAGACACGGACCAAAAAAAATCTTAGTGTATTTTATTTGGTTGGATGATGCCTTTTATGAGATAGTGCCTTTTGTGTAGATGATGCCTGTTAATGAGACGATGCCTTTTGTTGAGATTATGCCTTTAGTTAAGATAATGCCTCTTGTAGAGATGGTGCCTTTTGATTAGAGTATTCCTTTTGTGGAAATGATGTTGTCTGTTGAGATTATGCCTTTAGTTAAGATAGTGCCTATTGTAGAGATGGTGCCTTGTGATTAGAGTATTCCTTTTGTGGAAATGATGTTGTCTGTTGAGATTAGCCTTTTGTTGAAATTATGCCTTTAGTTAAGATAGTGCCTCTTGTGGAGATGGAGCCATTTGATTAGAGTATTCTTTTTGTAGAAATGATGTCTGTTGAGATTAGCCTTTTGTTGAAATTATGCCTTTAGTTAAGATAGTGCCTCTTGTGGAGATGGAGCCTTTTGATTAGAGTATGCCTTTTGTGGAAATGATGTCTGTTGAGATTAGCCTTTTGTTGAAATTATGCCTTTAGTTAAGATAGTGCCTCTTGTGGAGATGGAACCTTTTGATTAGAGTATTCCTTTTGTGGAAAGTGCCTCTTGTGGAGATGGAGCCTTTTGATTAGAGTATTCCTTTTGTGGAAATGATGTCTGTTGAGATTAGCCTTTTGTTGAAATTATGCCTTTAGTTAAGATAATGCCTTTTGAGGAGATGATGCTTTTTGAGGAGATGATGCTTTTTGATGAGATTATGGCTTTGTTGAAATTATGCCGTTTGTTGAGATTATACCTTTTGTTCAAATTATGCCTCTAGTTAAGATTATGCCTTTTACGGAAATGATGCCCTTTGTGGAGATTATGTCTTTTGTGAGAATGATGCCTTTCGTTGAAATGTTGCATTTTTGTTGAAATGATACTATTTATGGAGATGATGCCTTTATCTTTTGGCAGCCTATTGAACATTTCAGGTGAAAGGATAGGGGAGATGGGAACGAGATTTTAGTTAAAAAAAAAACTCGTCAATAAAACGATTCTGTTACTTTTATGGTCCCGTGCAGTAAAGCTAATGAAGGCTTTATAGGTGAAAGGAAAGCAATAAACATCGGATGGCACAGTCGCCATAGTAACGTGACTCAATCAAGGTCCAATAATGAGATTATACGAAGGGGGGGATTCTCCCGGCTATGTTCTGTAAGGGCTAGGTTTTACTAGCTGGTCTTATTGACATTTAATTGATTGTTTTTTTTACCATTGACGGTGTTTTACATTAACATCAATGCTATCCGAAGTGATCTAGCTGTGTGATTTCAAACCACTTTTTACCAAAACATTTGGGTCTTCTAGTTGATTCTCTTGACAGGAGTAAGGGTGGCTTTACGCTGAGGCAACAAGTAGCAACATAGTTGCCTGCAGCAAGAAAACGTTGGTTGCCACCCTGGTTCGCCCACGAGGCTGGGTTGGCCCCGTTTCAGACTCACTGCTACACAGAAAAATCTGGAAGTGCCGAGGATCAAACCCGGGACCTCTGGAACTGTATCTGGAGCTCTGACCACTATCCCACAGAGGCGGTCTTTTTTACCAGTAAACTAAGTACCCTTAATTTAAGTTCTCTCCCAGAAAAACAAGTATAGGCCTACATTGTTATTTATCATTTAAAACACACACCGTATATAAATTTGGAGAATAATTGCTTGTCTGACACCTCAACTCAGTGGGTAGCGTGTTTTATTGAGCTAAAGGTCCCGGTTTCAATTCCCAGTGTGGCTGAAAAATGTATCGTTGAAGAAATCGGGGTTTCCCCTTTCACTGAGATGAATAAGATGAATAAATGGCTAATTCAGTTCCAATAACGGCCAGCCCTGCTAGTATCCAACATTGCCGATCCCACACTAGGCAGTCTGTAAATATTGCCCCGTCACACTGGACCGTGACAAGGTGTGTCTCTTGTCACATTCGTCACGTTGTCACCCGGATTATTGACACCAGAGCTTTCTTTTTTATCTTATAAACGGAGCACTCTATAAATTTGAACATATTAAGGGGGGGGGGGGGGGCCCTGTTTTAATAGTGACTTGCGTTTTTTTTTAAAAAAGTGATAGGAAAATAAAAAAAAAANTGTTTGAATAGTGACTTGCGATTTTGTTTAACAAAGTGATAGGAAAATGAAAAAATCAATTATTAATGGTTTATGAATATGTATTAAGATGGTGACAAACGATAAACCGTGCATTATCAAATGAAACTACAGCTTGATTTAGATAAAAATAAACTTTTTTGACAATTTTAAAAACTACTAAAATTACTCTCATACATTCATACGTCAAGTCATGTGATATCCAGCTGTCGCTTTTGATGGAGGATATCAATACCACCCACTCCGGTGGCCGCGTGGTCTAACGCACTATTCTCGCAGTAGACTAGACTACTGATGACGGGGTGATCGGGGTTCGAATCTTGGTCAGGTGTACAGAAGATGTTTTTTCCAAAAGGTTTTTAACTCTCCTTCCACGCAAATGGGGGTACACTTCTTATATATAAAAACTTCCTAATACCTAAAATCATTAGCGTAATTAGTGCATAAGTGTATACCTGAACGGGTAGTAAGACGCGGTGTTAAAAAAAATTAAGTCGCAAATGGTCTAATGACGTGGTCACTCTTTCTCATTGTTTTTTCCTTATTTTTATTGCGCCGTCTGTTGGCGTGTCTTTCAAGGCTCGTGTTCTTCCAGGGACTACGCCCCTTTCCCACTCGGGCTGCCTCCCTAACTTACCGTCGCAAGTCTGCAGCTTGGTCGCTCCCTCAAGGTAGTCTTGTAAAGGAGCCAGACAACGAGGTATTTCATTTCGTAGCCCGGGGGTGTCAATTATTTTTTATTATTTGGGGTACTTAACGTGCACTTTCACGAACCAACTCATTATCAAAGCACGCAAATTATGAAATATCTTAATTATATAACAGACACGTCAGCCAGTCCCCCGACATTTAGTCTACCACTGTGACCAACTCAGTGGCCGCATGGTTTAAAAGGCCTTGCTCTCACAATTGATTAGAATTCCGATTATGTGAACATGAGGGTTTGAATCCCGGATAGGTGTATTGAAGGTGTGTTTTTTACTTAATTTTTTCCACTTTATCTCTACACAAATGGGGATACATTCCTCTAAAAATCAGTCTTTCTCATACAGTGTATCAACGTAATTAATAAATATGTATAAAACCCTACCGGTTAGCGGGACGGCTATATTTAGATAAAGTGTGCCCACATTTGCGTGGATGGAAGGTGGAAAACCATCCTCAGTACACCCAACCGAGATTCAAAACCTCGATCTCCCCGTCACTGGCAGTCCAGTCTACTTCGAGAGTAGCGCGTTAAACATTGTAGCCACCGAAACGGTTTAGTTTCGTTTCTGGTTATGTCCCGCCTCACACGCTGTCGTATAACCACGTTGAATAGACGACGTTGATTGACTGGAAAAAACTCTCTATTTCATCAGCACGTTGATACGGAACGCACCGTGGTATAAAGAAGATATTTCTGTTCCCGCCTGGTTGGCGTAGGTAGTATCTTTGGTAGGGACATTTCAAGTTAAGCAGTTTCGAAAATAGTGTTACACGCCAACTTTTCAAAATTCAAATGGCACGGGTTCACCTGTGTCTGTTTTTACATCAATTTCCAGGCTCTCCTAAAGTCTAAGATAAAGAAAAGAACACAACACACTAATCTTCTCGTATCCTGTGACGAGTTTGATTTAATTATTTTTCAAACGTTTCATGAGACGTTTTCCTTCTGATCTCGCCATTTAATCAATCGGTTTTGTTCGTGAGTCTTGCAAATAGATCATGATGTAAAAAGAAAAAAAATTTACCCCCCTGCGCCCTTCGTCTATAAAGTCCCGTCTCCCCCTTCCACCCTCCCATTAATTGTGAAGGATATTTTCAATGACTGTAATTTCGTGAATTAAGAGCCTTTTTGTTTGTGTGTGTGTGTGTGTGTGTGACGTGCGTGTGCTCGTTTTTAAGGGGGTTGAATAGGTAACAGATATTGCCAAGCAGATGTTGCGTTTAGGTTAAATATTGACCAAACCTTAAATAGTACACGAGTTTGTTGTTTACTGGAATGAGCACTAAACTATTTTCAATGGTCTTATACATACATAGACCTGTAAACATAGTTTAAAAGTTGACATTTTCCCTCTGAAAAATATAAAATCCACATATTTCTGGGAAACGAAAGGTAAACTGGTACAGTAGCGTAGAATGGACCTTTGAGAATAGAATAATGTTATTTAGTTGGCCTGGGGGTCTAGAGGTAAGGTGTTGTTGGACTACTGTGCTAGGGGTCCAGGGTTCAATTCTTGGTCCCAGCACAAATTTATCTGATTGCCAAACCCTTCCTTCACCTCTGACCAGACGTGTATTAGTCACAACTTGAGAATGTGTGGAATGCCAGGCCTCCACCGTGGTTCGGATCTCACGTTAAACTGTAGGTCCTTCATTTCATCTCACAATCATCCTACCATTACACATTAGCGTAAGTGCGTATACCCGAACGGTTAGTAAGACGCGGTGCTAATAATAATAATAATAATAATAATAATAATAATAATAATAATATAAAATAATTCTACAAATAGTCCTACAGCATGACAAAATAATTGTGTTGATTTTGAAATAATGTTTTTGGAAACACATTTGTTTAAAACAACGCATTTGTTTAGTCACATAAATGAGCAGTATGAATCTTCCATCCAGAATTTAAATTTATACTCGTCAGTGGAAGAGAAGATGTGTTACCAGTAGATAAAATAAAGGCCTCGCAGGTTGAGTTATTTATTTTCTTGCCTCTCTCTACTTATTACTTTGGCGCCTAAGTATGATAGTGCTTAGAGTGCTTAAATGTGTCAAGCTAAGACGCAACCCACGCCGAAAAACAGTTATAATCTCACCAAGTAGGCAACGTCCTTTAGGTCATTCGACAATAACAAATTGATTGTAAAATTTCAACAAGTGTATAAGTACGAGCTCAAAATAGTTATTCAATGATTTCCAATCATTACAGTCCAGGGGTCAAACTTTCTATCTCATGCTTTGCCCGTACCACTATTAAGGTAAAATAATTAATGTATGGGGCTGAAATTTAGTGTAACTTGACATTAAAATGAGTTGTACACAACGAAATATTTATAATATGTTCAATACAAATACATTTTGATGTATAAGCAGTTCAAAAGTGGTAGAGTTACACAAATGTTAATCATAAATAAATGATGTTATTTTTATACAGTGATAATTTGGTTTTATCTCATTTTGTAGCACACAATCTCGTTAATGTGTCCGAATTGTTCATTGGAAAAATAGATTTGAAATGATTATTTCATGAAATTTCTCATTTGTATTGTATCGATTGTAGAGACAACACTGACTAGCAGAACATAATATGGCAGGCCGAGGCAGAGGGTCAGATAGTCCCAACTAATTATACCCCCAGGTAAAGCGGACGCTGGCTTCCTTACCTGATCGGTGCTGTTGGAATTGGATGAGATATTTCTTGCTACTTGCTATCTTCTCCAAGATACCCCTTCCCCCCACCATCAGTATGTTGAATTGAATTCCCGGTGGCGTGGTTGGTAGCGCCTTTTGACAAATTAGAGGCGTCAGCGCCCACCTAAAATAAACCGCAAGTGCTCGCGCACGTCGATGAGTCAAAGACTTGATACCAGCAACCGGAAATCAGTGAGAGGACGTATATGACGTGTATTTTTTGATCGGTCTTGTTTCAGAACTACTAGTATGAAGGAATGTTGGTAGGCTATGTTAGGTTAGGTTAGGTTAGGCTTAGGGTAGGTTAGTCATTGACCTGATATCTCTATTCTGCCGGGGGGTGGAGGGCACATAAAACAATAATTAAATATGTTTGAAAGGAAGAGCATAAACAAATTTTGTAAATAATAACATTTAACTTCCTTAGAATAATAATAAGAAGAATACGAATATAAAATGGGTGCAAACACACACGGTTATTTTTCCCAGGGCGCAAACAACGCGGAGTCGAATTCCCCGCCACGAGTCATAGGCTCAATCTTAGTTATGTGAACGACCTTAACTCAGTACAACCGAAAGGCAAGGAAGGTCCCTTGACCACGTCACTGCTCGGTCGAGATGTTCCAGTTGAGACGGCTTCATCCACCCAACTCATTTGGTCGTGCTTTGGAAACAACAGCGGTGGCGGTAGCTGGCACGCTCTATCGCCTGCATCATTACAAAGGCCAGGGTTAGATGATTCCGTTCACCCGGCTGTGTTGGGGCAGTTGACTCAGTCCCAGGGACCACCAAGCACTAACTTCAGTCCAATTGTCATAAGAAGAACCGTATCTTATAGCTGGATACGCTGTTAAGTCTAATTTTCACAGGAAGAACTTTCTGAAAGCTAGACAATTGAAGTATAACATATACTTCATGTTAACTCTAGCAGGATTTATGAGTTTTAGTTGAGCCGCGTTCAGACTAGAACAGAAGATGTTCACAACGTGTTCCCATAGTTGGTTGGTTTTTTAAATTATTTTTACTAACGAATAAAATAGATATTAAACTAAACAAATGGAGAACAAAAACCCTTGTGTGTGTGTTTATTGTGATATAATAAACCACAAAAAAAATGAATTATTGTACTTAACTAAAGATCATTACAAATAAATTAAACAAATTACTTTAAGTATTAACCTTATTTACTTTCACAAACAACGTCTCTTATTTGGTAAAAAAAAAAATTACGTTTCTGGAAATATAAATTTGGGAACAATCAGTCTATAAGTCGTTTTAGGAAATTGAGGTATGCCAACAGGGTAATTAGCAACAGGTAGAAAAGGTGCAGCATCATTTACAAAAAAATCAGGTAAAAAAAGGATCCCTTTGGCCCTATCCCTACCCACCTTTGTGGCCGCAAGGTCTAAGGCGTCATTCTAGAGTTAAACTAGACTGCCGAGAAAAGGGAGATCAGAGTTCGATCCCAGTCGGGTGCAGTGAAGGACTTTTCCTAAATAGTTTCCCTACGCTCACCGCGCAAATTTAGATGCACTTTTTCTAAATTAAATCTATCTAACCCCTAGCCCATACGTGTAATTAGTACATAGACATATAACCTGAACGGATAGTAACCGCGCAGCCAAAAAAAAAATCTCCGTCTATTTTGCTCAATGAGGTCAAGCAAATATTTAACCTACAAAAAATGTTATTGATATATATTTATAGATATATATACTATATATTTATATGTATCTATTATATATTTATATATTTGTGTATATATTATATATTTGTATATATATTTATATACATAATAATTTGTATTGTTATAATTTCTTAACTTTTCCTGTACCAATGGTATCTATAGCTAAAAAAAAGTTAACAAAGTTCAATTTTGTAGAGGAAGAACCTTTATGATAACTAGAAAATTTGCTACAGCCCAATTTTTATGGAAAGAGCCGTTATTATATTATTATTATTAGCACCGTGTCTTACTACCCATTCGGGTTATACGCACTTACGCTAATGTGTAATGGTAGTGTGATTGTGAGATGAAATGGAGGACCTACAGTTTAACGTGGAATCCGAACCACGGTGGAGGCCTGGCATTCCCCACATTCACAAGATGTCTTCTCAGAGGTGAAGGAAGGGTTTGGTAATCAGATAAATCTTTGCCGGGACCGAGGATTGAACCCCGGCCGCCAGCATAGAAGTCTGACACCTTACCTCTAGACCACCAGGTCTCCCCGTTATTATAGATAGAAAAGTTATTATAGTCCATACAAGGTACGTAATTTATCATAATGTAACCTCCTCCACTTTACATTATCTTCATTTCTTTTTGAACCCAATATGTTTATAAGTACTTTGATTTCAAACACCCTTAATTAAATATTTAAATAGATGTAGGTAATAAAACCCCTACCTACTTATCAGATTATTTTTTTTTTCTTTGAAGGGGTATTTTTAAAATTGTATTGTTCCCAAACCAAACAACAACTATAATTTGCCGTTTTTAACGTGTTTTTTTAAATACTACAAAAGCAATGGTTTTAAACCTTCTTGGAACACTTTACAAAGTAATGGTATTTTTTTTAACATACCTACAAACATTTCACTAGTATTTGTAGACAAATACTAACCAATTCTCAAGTTTTGGACTTGACGTCTTTTCCAGTGACATGGTTAAAAAACTAATCTACCGCATGAAAATGAAATAAACGTTTAATACTTTTTTTTTTCTAAACAAATATTTATTTGTTTGGCAGTCTCGGTTGTATTTGGTATTGTTTAGACTACGGTATTGGAGGAGCCGTGAGACCTTGAGACTGAACTGGTGTAAGAGGGGTTGACTGTAAAAGGAGGCGAGGTGTTTGAGGGGGGATACAGTGCTACTCAATTAGCGGCCCGCAAGCCACACACATGCCAAGGCTCGCAGAGAATATAAGATTCATTTAGTGCAGTGGTTCCCAATTACCTCCCCAAGAGGCTCTTTGAGATCAGTGGACCCCCAATTTTTCTAATCATTAGATTCTAATCTATTCTATGTGTATAAAATAGCAACCTTCCCCCCATATTAATAATAAAAATAATTAATGTTAGAAAACCTATAAAACTGAGAATTTGGCACAGTAAGTCCGAGTCAAATGTGTTTTTACATACTTTTATATTCACACTAACTCTGGTTGTAATAATAATGAATATAATAGTCAGAGCTAACACAAAAAAGGTTAGTTAGGCCTACATGAAAATATATTAGTTACGCAAAGTTCCCATATATTAATTGGGGTCTAGTATTAGTGAGATAAGTGAAACCTCTTCTTTTTTCCCATCACTTCATTAATATCAGGTTGAAGGCTGGACACTTTGACTCGAAAATCCGGATGCATGTAAAGTCTATTTATATACTGGTTTTTCATGTAGCACTGCGCAGGTGTGAGGAGAAGGGGACTTTTTTATTGATTAAGATTAGGCCTACTATTGTTTAATCATAATTTAACTTTTTATTTTGTTAAATTTTTATGGTTGTCATGGACCCCCTAGGAACAGCTCACGGACCCCCGGGGGTCCATGGACTAGCTTTTTGGAACAACTGTTTTATTGTATCATTCTCCATGCTCCGTATTTTTACCACCCGCCTGGAATTTTTTTTTGTATATTTACACTAATGATTTTGGAATATAAAAAAAACTCTAATTT
>CABFVZ010001013.1:35936-114901 GCA_902151445.1 Timema monikensis
CCCCCCCCAGTTCACCCGACCGAGATTCGAACCTCGAGAGACTGGTCTGTAATCACGTAGGGTGTGAGTTTAGAATGTCAAATTATATGGTCAATGTTGACCTCAAAAGTAAAGTTTGTGTTTTCGAAAAGTTTCTTCGAACCGGAATCCTAATCTAATTACAAAAATATACCGTATTATGTTTCCTATTCAAGTAACTCTTTAGAAATGGCTCAATAAATATATTCGAAACTTTTGTAAGCATGGCCTACTTTCAGGTCAATGTTATTGAAGAGTACACACAATGCACTTGTCCTTAGTTCTGGACCCGCTAAGTACATAATGTGTTTACCTGGCTGGCTGTTGAATATCGTAGCACACACCATAAGCTCTACAACTGTGAAAGTTTTGTGAACGAACAAAAGAGTTCCCCTCTTTAGGAATGTTATGGTAGTTAGGAGGGGTGGGGGGGAGAAGGGAGTCATTTCTCCCGGGATCAACATTATTCCCTTCCCCATCTCAAGTTTTACCAAATATTTAAGTTCCAGTGAAAAGTTTGGATTTATCTCTCGTAAAGCTGAAAAGAAAAAGAATCTAAAGATCCTGAACCAAAATGGTGTGTTTTTATTTTATTTTTCAAAAGTGGCCTGTCCATATTATTTTCCTGTCAATAGCCGTATTCTAAAAAGCATATTTTTTGCTTCAAGTACAAGTCTGTGGACATCCAAGGTTACCACCTATTTGATGGAAAATACCCTCACACTGCTGTATTTCTTATGGTGCTGATATAATCAGTCAGTCCAAAAAGTGCATGTTAAATATTTTAGGTAAAAATCCGCAAATTTTAATACCATAAATATATTAATCATCGACGGAGTTGTGGCTTAAGAACACATCTAAAGACAATTTCTCATAGGAAGTACCTTACTCATGTGAACTAAGCTTTCACTTTTTATAGTTGAGATAATATTATTATTATTATTATTATTATTATTATTATTATTATTAGCACCGCGTCTTACTACCCATTCGGATTATACGCAGAGATATTATCAATCGAGCAATACTGACCGAGTGGCCTTCATCTGTTGGCTAATATAGTGCCAGCTTCCGTGGATAGAGGGTGTCATGTGGTCAGCACAACACACCCTACGGCTGTTAATATTAGTTTTTTAAACCGGAGCTGCTACTTTTTAACTCAAATGGTTCTTAATCTGTCCTCACGAGGCTGAGTTCGAACCCGTTCCTGACCCACTGCTTTACAAAATAATCTGGAATCACCGTGATTTGAAGCCGGTACCTCTGGATTTGTATCCAGGAACTCTGACCACTAGACCACAGAGGGGGTCTATTAATAAATTAAAAATAACAATAATAATATAGTCAAATGACATCAATTTGGACCTTGAAAAATAAAAAGTCTGTATCTTCAAAAAGTATCTTCCTACCGAAATCCTACTTTTTGTTGTTCTGCAGTACACGTCCATTTTCGGTAGACTATTGTGTGCAAGGAAAACTCATCCGACCGCTCCTAACCCATTCCAAACAATTACAAATTCAGAAAAAAGATATATTTTTTTTCCTTTCTGGTCTGCGGTTTTTATGACATATGGAGACTAAAGGCTGGTGTTAGATAACGTGTTTTTTCTTTCTTTTTTTTGCAGTCCTTAATTGGTGGCGTGTTCGCAGGGTCCTCGCTGCTCTACAAAACAAAGTAAGGAGATTGGTCAACTCTCACATTCGCAGGACTAAGGAGGGATGTGTCTTCGTCTTCATAAGACTGGTTGGAATTTAATGTTCATACTGCCAGTCAGTTTGTAGTAAGTCGTGCGCCGACATCACTTTATTCATAAAATGGAATAGTAAATCCAAATTTACGTTTTTATCAGAACCACATTGATAAAATAGGATTTTTTAAAGGTGGATACTAAACAGTAAATATTTATAAATCGATATTTCTCCTTTTTTTTTCGTTTACTTATTCTTTTTTGCTTCCCCTCTAACAGCAATTATCGTACACCTTATTAAACCATTCTCCCACCTACATTAAACTCGTGTTGTTTTAACTTCATTATATTTAGATATGAACATTAAATAATCAGCGAAATAATAATTTCATATTTAATACTGTGCAGAAAATTTAGGACTCATGAACAATAATATGAAAGAACATATCAATCACAGATTAGAGAAGCTATGTCCATGACCTGAAATCAGAGAGAATAACCAAATGCCTACAGATCATAGGAAATATCTCAATGCCCACAGATCATAGGAATATCTCAATGCACACATATAAAAAATATCTCAATGCACACAGAAAAAAGAAAATATCTCAATGCACACAGAACAAAGAAAATATCCAATGCCTACAGATTAGTAATAATAACCCCACGGACATGTTCCCCATACCCCACCTCCTGGATGTACTGACAGGTAAGATGACGTGTTTCACACCTCTCTTTAGCCTTCTCAAACCGTCACCCCCTCCTGGATGTACTGACAGGTAAGGTGACGTGTTTCACACCTCTCTTTAGCCTTCTCAAACCGTCACCCCCTCCTGGATGTACTTACAGGTAAGGTGACGTGTTTCACACCTCTCTTTAGCCTTCTCAAACCGTCACCCCCTCCTGGATGTACTTTCAGGTAAGGTGACGTGTTTCACACCTCTCTTTAGCCCTCTCAAACCTTCATCCCCTGTCACTTGGGTGGTCGCCCAGACCGCAAACACCCTTTCTGAGTGGCCCCGTCTCGCGGGTGGTCCAGTCTCAACAGAACTTATCTTCTATTTTATTATAAATTGCGTGTCAGCGACTACTTGGGCCACTGAATGAAAGGCAATAAAGCGAGGTTTGAAGGACGTCCACTCTGAAGAGTCGTGGGTCACAGTCATATACAGTAGACTCCAGATTAACCTTGTATGGACTATATTGTGTGTCTTATCTGGTGTGGGGCTTATCTAGTGTGTGGTTTATCTGGTGTGTGGTTTGTTTGGTGTGTGGTTCATCTGGTGTGTGGCTTATCTGGTGTTGGGCTTATCTAGTGTGTGGTTTAAATTGTGCACATCAGTTTAAGGGTCACAACAGAACATCATAAGATAATTGAATATTGTTTTAGTGATTTTGAAGCTTCAGAACTTACATTACCACAAGAAATAAAGCAGTGTGAGGATCACAACAGAACATTATAAGATAAATGAAGATTATTAAAGTGGTTTAGAATATTCAGCACTTTCACTCCCCTAAGAAGAACTTCAGCGTGAGGATATTTCACCTCCAATTGGCGGTGCTCTTGAGGTGTTTATATGCTATTTAATGTAATGCTAATTTACTAATTTCCCGCTAATGGAAGGTAAAAATGTTTACTCAACTGATATTGAACCACGAGTCTTTCAGAGGTTGTTAATCGGCTTGAGAAGCACGCTCAATATTTCCACGACCTCTACCACAGACAAGGCCTTCCAAACCATAGTCTGTAGGATTCATTAGTTAATATCAAGTGATTTTTTTCACTGCTTGATAAAAAAACAACTTCCAATTAAAATAAATTTCTAACCTAATTGATGGAACACTAACCAAAAAGTTAAAGGGACGAGGTCGATGAATTTCTGATTGAGCTTGTGTGTATGTTTTTTATAGGGAAGCTGGGGGTGTGGTGGCTGCCAACTCCTCTTCCCCTACCCCTCCGCCCCCACTCCCTCAGGCGTTGTAAAAGGAGTCTCCCGGAGCCGCGATGGAAACATCTGGAAGCAGTAACAGAGGTCTGGAGACACACACAGACACGCATGCGCACCAGACAAGTGGATGTAACATGCCAGTAACCGTGATCATGGCGGACAGCCCGTCTCCCCACCAGTTTCCTAACTTTACCACCGTCATTTGTAATAGGCATCTGCCGGGTTTCAAGGGAGGCTGCTTGGTTTTAGGGGAAGCTGTGGGGTTTCAAGGGAGGCAGCTGGGTTTCAAGAGAGGCTTCAGAATCCCAAGGGATGTTGCTTGGTTTCAAATGAAGCTGTGGGGTTTTAAGGGAGGCTGCTGGGTTTCAAAAGAGGCTGCTGGGTTTCAAGAAAGGCTTCAGGATTTCAAGGGAAGCTGGGGGGTTTAAAGAGAGGCTGCAGTATTTCAAGGAAGGCTGCTGGATTTAAAGAGAGGCCACTGGATTTCAAGGGAGGGTGCTGGGTTTCAAGGGAGGAGGCCGGGCTTCAAGGGAGGATGCCGGGTTTCAAGGGAGGATGCCGGGCTTCAAGGGAGGATGCCGGGTTTCAAGGGAGGATGCCGGGTTTCAAGGGAGGATGCCAGGTTTCAAGGGAAGCTGCTGGGTTTCAAGGGAGGTTGCTAAGTTTTGTGGGAAGTTATCGGATTTTGTGGGATGCTGTTGGATATCAAGGAAAGTAGCTGGGCCTCGAGGGAGTTTGCTGGGTTTTAAGGGAGGCCTATGGGTTTTAAGGGAGGTTGCCCTGTTTCAAGGGAAGCGGCTAAGTTTCGTGAGATACTGTCGGGGTTTATAGGAGGCTCTTGGGTTTCAAAGGAGGTGATCGGGTTACAAGGGATGCTGCTGAGTTTCAAGGGAAGCTTCTGGGTTCCAAGGGAGGCTGCTGGGTTTCAAGAGAGGCTGTTGGGTTTTAAAGGAGACTACCAAGTTTCAAGGGAGGCTGCCAATTTTCAAGGGAAACCGATAGTTTTCAAGGAAGGTGGTTGTGTTTCAAGGATGTAGTTGGGTTTTAAGGGATTCTTCCACATTTCAGTAAACAAAAAACTCGTGTGCTGTTTAAAGTTTTGTCAATATTCAATCTAAGCGCAGCAAATGAATGACAATATCTCAGATACCTTTGCAGCCCTTTAATACTTATAACGTTTTATCAATTGACTTGATTAAACACTTTTATTTAATTCACAAAAGCTACATTTAAATAATATTTATTTATTAAACGAAATAAGGGGGACTAAATAAATCAGTGACATAAAACTCATTTAGGAGAGTTTTGTCAAAAATGGTCCCCTTAGCTTAGACATAAAAATAAAATACAACTAAGAACATAAGATTCATGATTGAACGCAACTAATAAAACGAGGGATCTGAGCTTTTTTAAAGAACTCAGTTTTTTTTAATAGGTTAACTTGGAGAAAAGATCAAAGTCGGCTGCTGTTATTAAATTATTTTCACGGACCCCAAATAAATATGCCATTTATGCCTGTGAGTACACTTAACACTGTTTGAAAACCACTGAGCTAGAGTGACAAACTTGTCGAAGGTGCCTTCTAGTACTTCTTGTAGGTTTTTTTGGTCAAAATTTCCTCTGGTTTGTGTCGTACTCGGTTTCAAAATCTGTCACGCAACCAATACCCCTGGCCGAACACCATCTGGTTTTAGTCCAAAACATTCTTGAGAGGGAAAAAAAAATCTTAGTGACCTTCCCCTGATCCTTTCAACTGAACTTGTTTCCTTCTCCACCTTCCCCTCCCCTCCTTTGCCCCTCTTATACATTATTATGATGCAAGAGGGGATGTATCAGCTGTTCGTCCTGTTCTTTACACAACGGGCGCACCCCTTGGTCTCTCTCTTTTGCACCCTTCACCCTTGTACCCCCATCGCCCCCCAATACATCACAAAGAATGCTAAGGGACCCCGCACAGCTGTTCACTTCAGATAAAGAAACAACAGTACGTACACTTTTAGGCCATGGTCAGCTGACTGGCGTCGCCATTAGTCAAGGGCTCGTTCAAGCCTTGTCGTATTATTGTGAACCTCTCTTACTTTACTTCTCGGTATGTGGAGAGAAAAAACACATTTTCATAAGGTACAATTTTTATTTTCAGCATGCTAAGATAAATAGAGACTTGAATAATTATGATTCAATTATTTTTGCTAAATAGGTCTGGGGATTGAAACGTCCTCTTTTCTTCTACTGCCACTTAAAACTTGGAGATGTGCCATCCACTCCATTTGGCCTCGTGCTTATGTGGTCCATATCCGCACTCATATATCACATCCGACACCTAGATGTTTCTTGTGGCTCTAAGCTCACACCAGACTTCAATTCAATCTTTGCGTTTATAGTTCCTCTGGTGCTTTGTACCATCAGGTTGGGGCCTTAAGAGCGTGCATCACATGCCAATCAACTCTGTGATACAGCCAATAGCGTGCATCACATCTCAATCAACTCTGTGATACAGTCAAGAGCGTGCATCACATGGCAATCAACTCTGTGATACAGCCAATAGCGTGCATCACATGGCAATCAACTCTGTGATACAGTCAAGAGCGTGCATCACATGGCAATCAACTCTGCAATACAGTCAAGAGCGTGCATCACATGGCAATCAACTCTGTGATACAGTCAATAGCGTGCATCACATGGCAATCAACACTGTGATCCAGTCAAGAGCGTGCATCACATGCCAATCAACTCTGTGATAAAGTCAAGAGCGTGCATCACATGCCAATCAACTCTGTGATACAGTCAAGAGCGTGCATCACATGCCAATCAACTTTGTGATAGAGTCAAGAGCGTGCATCACATGCCAATCAACTCTGTGATACAGTCAAGAGCGTGCATCACATGCCAATCAACTCTGTGGTACAGCCAATAGCGTGCATCACATGGCAATCAACTCTGTGATCCAGTCAAGAGCGTGCATCACATGCCAATCAACTCTGTGATACAGTCAAGAGCGTGCATCACATGGCAATCAACTCTGTGATACAGTCGGCCATAAATAGTAAATTTACACAAATACTATTGCACGTGGATATTTTCTGATTAAGCGTTAATGGAGATAAAGGCTTAATAGAAGTTTCTAATACTGGACAATGTTGAAATATTAATGACATTTGGATAAACACTACTTTGTAAGACCGTTTTTGACCATTTTAGAATGTCTTCACGGATAAGCATAATACAAAAATCTTCATTCCATCATAACAGGGACTCCTGTAGTTATTAACAAGAAGCTGTGTAGCTTTGTCCTCCATCGTCACCGCGGAAAATTTCAAGTAATCATTCAAATACGAATGCACTGCACACATTTCTAACATATCGAAGATGTTTTCATTTTCCTTTTACCCCCATACCTCGCGCGAGCCAGGAGCTGAGTAGGGCCTGATATGATAAAAATCAACATATTTCCTTTGGTAATTAGAGCTAAGTGTTCGGGAAACGAAAGGTAACTGGTATAGGAGCGTAAAATGGATATTTGTGAATAGAATTATGACATTTAATAGAGGATGCTACAACACATTGCATTGTCATTTGTACTTTCATCCTTCCTTTTTTGTTCTCCTACTTCTGGACATCATCCAGGAACGTCACTAGCCCTCTGGGCTTCTGGGCCTTTAGGAACTTCTGCTAGACTATTTTAGCGCTTTATTTGTATTGAAATCATGACGCCATATACCACGTGACCCTCGTGACCCATTGGTCTAAAATGCCACTAAATGTTAGCAACAAACAAACATTTAGTTGTTTTTCCTGTACCAAGGCTGTCTGTTCTCATAGCTAATATATACACACACCAAGAAGGTAGGGTATGAGAAAAATTATTAGGAAGTGTGCCGGCATTTGCATAGATGAAGAGTGATACAACATTTAAAATACCTGTCCTATACTTGCATTCCGACCTCCCCGTCACCGGAAAACCATAAGACGAGGCTGGTACCTTTATCCGCTTGCCCATCGATGCGGGAATCTCAGATTATAATTAAAGGACGCGTAGTGACCTCGTCGTCACGGGTCAACTGGTTTGTGTGGCCGGTGTCTCCTCCGTCACCTCAGCCCGCGGGGATCCTTGGGCGGGAAGCGGTGGATCGTCTTGCAGGAAGGAGCTAGGGAGCGCCCTTGTCACGTCCGGTCCCACGGTGGGGCACTACGAACACCTCCTTTGAGTGACAGCCGGTATCACACCGCGTTAAACCCCGTCTACATACTCCATATCTGTAAACAGTAAGAAGAGAGGGACTCCGCAATAACATACAATATAACTTACGGCATGATTAGTTATGCATTATTATTGTTATTATTATTATTATTATTATTATTATTATTATGGGTAAACACACGTTTCTGCTGTCGTGTGAATTGTCACGACACTCAATCACTCAAGCAGATTCTTATCTCAATTTTTAAGATTAGGACATCAACAAACGATGGTCTTGGGGCTAATCCTAACCCATCCTCTGATACGCTAGTGATGTATCTCACTACTTTGCTCATAAATATATATAAAAAAACTACTACTGGAAATTTAGGATTCGCCACAAGATGGTGGGATTGAATCAGAATTGAATTATACCCCCTCCCCCCAACAGCCTAACTCCATCACGTCCATAAGTCAAGGGTTCTCCGAGCTAACCACGCGACCCAAAGTAGAGAATGTTCCAGTCGTATGCGTTTCTCTTCTAATTGTCGCGTAATAAGGCGGTTTGATTCGATTGTTCTCCTCCTTAGCCCTCCCTTTCTTTTTTCCTCCGCCATTTTCTTCTCATGAAAGAATTAAACCTCCCCTTCATCATCAATATTTCTCCCCCCCCCCGGTCTTCTCCCTTCCCCCCCTCTACAACCACTGTAGACTTCCAAGTTCTGTCGACAACAAAATTCGATGGCCTCTCTAACTAGATTACCTATAATTTCGATCAATCATCTAACATCTTTATTGAATTATTTCTGTACCCTCTGAAAAACTCTTATTTTCCACCTTCCCCCCCCCCTTCCTTTCCCATCCGTTTCTTTTTTCACCCTCTTCTGTGGATGGTCGCGCTCTCTTGTGCACTTTCCTTTCTTCTTTCTTCTCCCCCAGCCATGACCACGTTTGTATTTTTGCTGCCTCAAATCTCATTCCTACTTTTTTTTTTTAGGGTTTGAGAAGGGAAAAAGCACTATTTCTTGGGCCGTTTTTCTCTGCCTGCCTCTACTCTAAGTCCCCCTCCCCCTATCTACCCCCTCACACCCCGTTATAGACTTTATTTTTTTCTGACACAGATGCCAGCAGCACTTTTCACCATGACAGCATTTTTTTTTCCCTTCATTATATTGGAATTTTGATTTAGGAAGTTGTTTCATTTCTATAGATTTAGTTGGGGGTTTTTTTTTCGGAAAATTTGATTCTATTTTATTGCTCAGATGAGAAATATACCAATATCTAAGGTAAATTTTGGTGGTAAAGAGATTTCATTAAAGCGAGAAATGTTTTCTTAAAATTTAAATATATTTTCAATTGTATTTCCGGGAACTTAGATTTTAAGTTTACGAATTAGAACAATAAACAACATTTTAGACTTTACCTTTACCTTTTTCCCAATGTTTATTGTTGGATTGGGATTCCTGCAACAACTGACCCAAAATAACTGATTTTAACTCGACACTTATTCTTGTGAAAAAAAAAAGTACAGAACTGGACCAAATTGATAGGAAAAAAAAATATCAAATTTTGTTCACATTAAGGTGATCTTTCCTCCCGATTTTCGAGGGACAGTTTCTGTAGCAAGATTTATTATGTTTGGGATTAATTTTGTTCTCTGGTTTGTAAAACGAGTTAGAATAATTGGAAATATAATATGGATTAAACTCGCATCGGTAGCCGAATGATCTAATCATTGACTATATTACCGATGATAGGGAGGTCGGGGTTTGAATCCCTGTCGGCTGTACGAATTATTATCATTCAAGACAAATCGGTGGATTTTTTAAAGTCTGTCACATCTTCCTTCAGAGGGCAAGTAAAGCCGTCGGTCCCGTGTCGACCGTGGCTCGTAAAAGATTCCTGAAAGGTATGTGAAAATTCCTTTCCGGAGAAAATTGGTAGGTTATTTCTCGCTCTCTCATATAAATTCAGCGTGTAAGGCAACGAGGAACCACCACACTTGCTGAACTCCCTTAGTACTTGGGATTCCTACCAGAATGTGCGGGCAGCACTAACCAGCGGGAGAAGGCCGAGTGCTTGTCCAGCTCTGGACGGATATAAATCACATCAAACCAACTTTCGGGTTCTTAACCTATGAAGAGGAAGTGTAAATACGCGGATAGCCCCAATGGGTGGTAAGACGTGTAGAACCATAAGGGGTGGGGGAGAATAAATCATTTTAGTAGCTGATAGTCAGTATTATACCCTGATTTTGGTAAAAAGTCTGTTCTAGAATTCTATTATATAATAATATTTTTGAAGGACAAAAAAGGCCTTTCTGAATGGTCTTCCTAAAACAGTTTTTATCCTACCAAAATACTGGGTAACGTAGTATTCTGGTACGAAATAAAGCCTTTCAAAACAGGCTTCTAACCAAAATAACTATAAAGCATTAGATTGAATATTGTATTCTCACCTAAATGTACAGAACAGTCCCCGCCATAAAAAAAAATAACACTACCACTCGTAAACGTCCCACCACTTTTATATCGGGGCGACTGTACGAAGTAGATGTTCCCTCTGGCAACCCCAAGATAACGTGGGTTTATCCTACTGTGTCCAGTTAGTTCTGGCAAGGTGCTGGGCGGGGCTCACTTTCTCTTCTAACTTCCTCCCCTTCCCCTTGTGGAACGCCTACCCCTGTCTCTCTCTCACTCTCATACACGTGAAGAAGGATACAGCCACCTGTACCGTCAACATATCCTTCCTGGACGAGGGTCCTATGGACTCTAGGACAGCGTTTCTTAGTCAGGGATCCGTGAAAGGTTTTTTGAAGGGCCTCAACTAGATAATTAAAATGTTTTTTAATATTAATATTTAGCACCACGTCTTACTACCCTTTCGGGTTATACGCTTTAAGTACTAATTACGCTAATGGATTAGGAATTGGGAAGGTTGAATTAGAGGAAGTGAACCCGCATTTGCATGGAGGGAGAGTGGAAAACCATTTAGGAAAAACCACCCCCAGTTCACCCGACCGAGATTCGAGCCTCGATCTCCCCGTTCTCAGCAGTAGAGCTCAACACAACAAGCGCGTTAGCCAACTACGCCATCGAGGCGGGTGGGATTATAAAGGATATATATAGGAAGTGTACGCGTATTAGCGTGGATGGAGAGGGGAAAACCATTTAGGAACACCCCCCTCCCCCAGTTCACCCAACCGAGATTCGAACCTTGATCTCCCCATCCTCAGCAGTCGAGCTCAACACGACAAGCGCGTTAGCCAACTACGCCACCGAGGCGGGTAATTACAATGTTATTTGCTTATTACTGAAGTCAATCATATTACATTTTACGTTTTGGAACAAAGAATTCGATGATCGTAAGCAGAGTAAACTCTCGATTTTCTGGGGTAATGGAGGGGAGGTGGAGCACGGATAATAGAAATCACGGATAGTACAAATATTCCCCATCTGCTTATCATTGCCATTTGAAATTTGCCTCCCTCTCTCTGTTTCTACTATTTATGTGAAAGGGTATTTTCCACAATGGTGGATATTAAAACGAAGCAGAGAAATCGACTCCGAATTGACTCCAGTATGCGAATAGCACTAGGTAATACAAGAGAAACAAGAATAGACAAATTAGTAGAAAGTTTTCAACAGCAGAGGTCCCATTAGATACATTTAGGTAAGTTGATTTTGTTATTATAATCAGTAAATAAAGCCACTGTTTTAGAATAATGTTTTTAATGATTAATATATTAGTAAAAAACCAGGGGGCCACGAAAATATTTTAGGCTATCTAGGGGTCGCGAATAATAAAAGGTTAAGAGCCACTGCTCTGGGACACTAATAAATCAGTGGTCACGTGGTATAGGGCGTCAAACTTGTAATATATTACTAAAGTGGTTATTAATTTTTTTAGGGTCACGGTCCCCTTTAGGAATCAGACAAAGGTCTGTACTGTACCTACTCCCCGGGGCATGAGAATCGAAGGTTCGTGGATACGACTGTTCGGAGGTTGAACTCCTGTCTTCCTCGTGATTGGACGATCACTTGGAGAAGCCAACTTCTCCTTCCAACCCAGTGGAGTTTTTTTTTTCTAAAGTAACTCAAGGAAGGCTGGCATGGAAGGGCTGGTGCTGGTTTTTATTCGGGTATTCTAGTACCCGGAAAGGCACTAATGACCTAGGCCACAGACAAGTAAATAACAGATATATATATATATATAGCCTTACGGGGGGACCTCGACTCAGGTAGAACTTAAAATATCCAGTGATAACAGCGCTTCCAAGTGAGAAATCTTTAAAACAACTCGGTCTAGGGGTAAGGTGTCAGACTTCTGTGCTGGTGGCCGGGGTTCAATCCTCGGTCCCGGCACAGATTTATCTGATTACCAAACCCTTCCTTCACCTCTGACAAAACATCTTGTGAATGTGGGGAATGCCAGGCCTCCACCATGGTTCGGATTCCACGTTAAACTGTAGGTCCTCCATTTCATCTCACAATCACCCTACCATTACACATTAGCGTAAGTGCGTATAACCCAAATGGGTAGTAAGATGTGATGCTAATAATAATTTAAAACAACTCCCTTGAAAAATGTTCCTCATGAGAAAGACAAGCTGAGAGCTAAGAGCCGCCGTCTCTCCGAGTGCAATAGTTCAGGTAGCGGTAATCCCTTACCCCGCCTCACCCCCTTTTCATTGACCAAAACTTTTCAAACAATTGAGTGTGTTGGACCCAAATATGCAATCCTACTGCTTCTAGAGTTCAAACGTGACACGAGTCTTGGAAACGCACTTGTAAATGAATTATTAAATATTTTGTAACCAGCTTCTGCTGTCACAATTCTTTAGGATTCACTTCTTCTTTAAACTGGACTGCAAATAACTGTAATATCAGTGTTTAAATCCTTATTGGGTGTACTGAGAGCGTTTTTTCCTAATATGCTTATAATTCTTCTTCAACGCAAATAAGGGCACATTTCCCAAACATATTACCTTCCTCATTACTTATCCAGTGGAGTAAATACGCGGATAGACGTAATGGGAAGTAAGACACGGTGCACAAAATATATCAGTAATTAAAGTTAAATACTTAAGTTGTAAAGGTTGCATTTATTTTTACAACTTGTTGTTAAATTAATACAAACAAAATATACCAGTAATATGCTACTTTATAAACTAAAAAAATAGTTAAAAGGATGGAAAATACAATGGAAAGAGTTTCCTAAGTATATATTTGGTATCGGCAATACCCCCTTATTCTAAACAATAGAATGATTATATTCAACATTATCTTATACTAAGTGTTGAGCTAGACTGCCGAGGACGGGGAGACCAAGGTTCGAATCTCGCTTGGTTTAGTAAAGGGGAATAGAAATAAATATTTAAAAAAATTACATTGAAATATTTAAATATTACAATATTCAAATAATGGGACATTATGACTGTATGGATTCAAAAACTTACATAAGTCTCCCATGTAATATTTACTACTTTTTGCTTCTTAAATTGTGATTATTTTACTCCATTGTGTCATTTAACCTTTATTTAAAAGTAGTTTTAAGAATGTCTAAAATTGTGCTTGAACCATTGAAGTGTATAAGGCTATGATTTGTGCTCATCTTTACGTAAATAGACAATTTTTATGTTCTCTCTACACCTTGAAGAGAAAAGTACTTTGTTCAAAAGTTTTCAAAATTTACTGATTGCATTTTTTGAACTAGTGGACATAGCACCTTGAAATTAAAAATAAATGTTTCTTTATAGAATTGGGTGAGAAATTTCTAGGGTTTTTCAAATTAATTTGCCTAAAAGGGAAAAAAGGGGCAGTAAACTCTATTTCCTCCAATTAAGATTAAATTTGATATATGGGGGTTTATCAGGTCGCAGAATACTAATATGAAAATAATTTATGTACGGCATCCACACGATGGTTCCCGAGGTGCGTTGGTAAAAAAGTGTGTTCAAAACTAACAAAACTAATATAAATAAATACTTTACAGGGTGATAGAAGTTTGAAATTTTGCAGACAACCAATGGGATCACTCCAAATAATGATAAAAGTATGAATATTTTTGTTTAATAAGTGGGACCCTGGGTCATAAGCAAGGGGATACAAACAGAATAAAAACCTTTTAAGTGCTAGCACATTTAAATTTGACACTTGTTTAGGAGGACAACTCCAAATATTCAAATGAATCCTAAAAATGGAAATTTCTAAATGATAGAAAAATAAACGTAAATATTTCAAAACTTATAAAAACAACTAATTCCTAGTGTGGTGGAAAATTGAAATGTATAAGTAAAGTAAAGGGATATATCAAATTACTATAAGTCTGTAAATTTTTAATTTTAAATGGGACCCCGAGAAATGGTAGGGGAAAGAGGCGGACTCAACATTTACAAAAACGAATATATTCAACTACTTCTCTATGTGGTAGGGAGCTTAGATTCGTTAGATTATTCTAAATAAACAAAAAAATGTGAAAATTTAAAATTTAAACTATGACAAATGGGGGAGGGGAAGCTACACCTAGAAATAAATTTTGATATGAAGTTAAATAATTAAAATTTGAAAGACAGGTAGAAATGAAACTCCGGATATCCAAATGAATGTTATAATTTAAAAAATTTCAATGTGGGTTTATTGATTAAAAACTTACAAAACTATTAGAAACAACCTCTTCTCAGTGTGGTATAAAACTAAAATTCTGCATATAGTAAATGATACATCTCCAAATATCTACAAAAGTTCAAAAATTTTAAAGTTTACAATGGAAGTCCAGGGAAAAGGGGAGTTTATATATAAAAAAAAGTATGGTAAAAAGTCTAAATTTTGCATGCTGGTAGAAGTACGACTTCAAATAACCATATAAGTATTAAGTTTGAGATTTTGAAATAGGAGTTATAGAAATGGGGAGGGGGAAGCTAACATTTTATAAACCAGTGGATAAACTTTTATGTGTGGTATAAGACTGGAATTCGTCAAGCAGAGATAGGAACCACCCAAACTAACTAAAAATTCTGAACATTTCAAATTTCAAAATGAGACCACAGGAAATAGGGAAGGAGAGAGTGGGGGAGGGGTGGGGTTAGAGGTGTTTATGTAGGAAGTAGAAAATTTTAATTTGTCAAGAATGTAGAGGGATAACTTCAAATAACCATAAATACATTTTAAACATTAGTTATTTCTAAGGAGGATGGTGATATAGGGGTCTCAAATTTTAAAACTAAAAGACTAAACTACTTCTCAAAGTGTTAGATGATTGACATAAATCAGGGGGATTTAAAGACCAACTCAAAAAGTATCAAGACATGAATTATTAAATTTAAAAATGAAGGCTCGGAAAATAGGGATGGATGGTCCTCTCAAAATATTTACAAAGCTATTTAAATGGAATTTTTGTAGATATAAAATCTTGAAATGTCGCCATGCAATTTAATAATAAAACAGGTTTGAGTCGCTAGACAGGGATACATTATTCACGTTAATTAATTTAAAAAGTTTCTCATCTAATGCTGCTATGATCATGACAGATATTCAACAACTGTTGATATCACCAAGTGAAGGAAATTAAACTATATATTTCTACTGGAGCTATATTTATTTATTTTGGCCAAAATTATTTTGATAAAAAACTGCAAAAACATTGGCATTTTTTCACGTTTCCTACACTCTTGAACCAATGGAATTTCAAAATGGAAACCCAGGAAACGGTAGCGCTTAAAATGTATACAACCAAAATAGATCATTCCTTACGATGTGGTTAGGTTGACAATTGGTAACCACGTAAAATATCATATAAGATAACCAAATAAGTCTTAAAATTTCAAATTGGAATTGTGGAAGCTAACGAGAGTAAGGGGGACAGAGGGGTTAGAAAATGAGAGTTAATTGCCATCTTTCCAATGAAAATATGCTGTCAGTCAGCACCAAAGAAGCCATGGGGCTACTGTAGAGTCCTTTTTCGAAGACTAGTTTGGATTGGTCTATGACTATTCCCCATTGAAAAAAAATAGGCGGGTAAATACTCATAGAAAATTTTGTATACAATTTACTTTATTACATAGACAATTTATTACATTCACATGGACATAATACAGTGTGGGGGAAACAATTAGAGGATCTATGCTGAAGAAAGTGATGGACATCTTGCTGAGGTTTGTCTGACTTCCGTGGGAGCTCACCTGAGTGACACTATCTTCAAAAGTAAAAGAGTGAAGTATGTAGTTGGCTTTTATTTAGTTAGTGAATATTTACTTTTCAATTAAAGTGTTAATTTTCAAGTTACTAATAGTCTAATTGCTTTGGTCCCATCCTTTATAAAAACAATCTTTACGATGAATAATGTATTTCATTTTTTCTTTCCATACAAAAAATGATGGTCAGGTCCTGAAGAAAAATTAAATAAATTCAATTTGTGTAGTTAAAAAAGTGAGCTTTAATTCTGTTCAAAAAGTCAAAGTCAATGAGAAGGGTTGTTGTTTTACCTGATAAGAAATAAAACGTGTAGAGTGGTATTTGTCAGTACAACACGCATTTCATCTTTGACATCCAATCCAATTGGGTTTTTATGAATTTTCTAGTAACAAATGCTGAAAACCCTGCCTTATAAAGAAATATGTGTAGTGGCGAGCATAATCAAAGTTCACATAGAAAAACTGCTTTGCTGGTCAATCCATATGTACAGTTAGATATCAGAAATTTTTTGACCGCAATAAAATGTCAAGATAGGTTTTTGTAACTCTTATCATCGGCAAACTATTCTGGATGTCCTTATGTTCTAATTACTACGATTGTACGTTGTTGTTTTTTTGTGTCCGGTTCACGGCCCCTTTTTATGCCCATGGGTGGACTCCCTAGGAGGTTCTACTGGGTAGTTTGTATGTAGTGAACTTATTTAAGCACTATATTAAGATAGATTTACCTTGAGGTAGAGGTTTAGGCATGCATCCCAGCCGGTTGTATTGAAAGGTTTTCCCCTCACTCAGCGAAAATGTGGTTACATTTCCTCCACATACCTAATCCCGCCCGTATTTAGCTTGGAGGGAAAGTGGGCATCCATTCAGGCAAAAAAAAAAACTTTAATACACCCGACATGGATTCGAACATTGATTTTTCCGTTATCGTTGGAGGTGAAACGTAAGATTTTCCCTTTTGGAAGATTTAGATTATTTATTTCTGTAAAATAAAGCTCAGCTAGTTAAATTAGTTGCATTGAAGTAATAACGGCGATTACAGTTATCACTTCTAACTCATGTATCGAATAGAGCGCTTGGTGGTTGAATATGTCACTAACGTCGGGTCTGCTGTGGAGCAGGCTCAGAAGCGGATTTACACTATAGGCTCACTAGGCACGGGCCTAGGGGCGGCGGCTTTAGGGGGTGGCACATTTTGGATAGCTTTTTTTATTTACTAGAATTAAGTCGGTGACCTGGTGGTCTAGAGGTAAGGTGTTAGACTTCTCTGCTGGCGGCCGGGGTTCAATCCTTGGTCCCGGCACAGATTTATCTGATTGCCAAACCCTTCCTTCACCTCTGACAAGACATCTTGTGAATGTGGGGAATGCCAGGCCTCCAGCGTGGTTCGGATTCCACGTTAAACTGTAGGTCCTCCATTTCATCTCACAATCACCCTACCATTACACATTAGCGTAAGTGCGTATAACCCGAATGGGTAGTAAGACGGGGTGCTAATAATAATAATAATGATGATAGAATTAAGTTTAAAAATTATTGATTAACACTATCGAATTAGTTCAAGTTAAAATAAGAAAGACAATATTTACTTTTAAATAACTGTACTTTTCAATCTCTTTGTAACTGACGTCAGTCTCTCCTTCTTCATAATGTTAACTCAATCTACTGTAGGGCATGTACAGTACATGCCTGATTATCTTTAGTAGAAATATTTTCTTGAATACTAACTTCTGACCACCACCCCCACCCCCTTTCTCCCCAACACCTCTTTACTACAAAACTTCCTAAAGACCTTGGACCTTGACAAAAATGTTGGGGGAGGGGAGGGCATATTATAACTGTCATTGAATGTATATATACTATATATACATTCAACGTAACTGTGCCTAGGGGTGTAAACATTTTAAATCCGCCAGTGAGTAGGCTATATATGTTATTACGCCAATATTATAACCAAAGCCCAAACTCACCTTTACATTGGAGCTTTCATTTCTAATTGCCATTATTTGTATTTTATATTTTGGTGTACCATCAATTAAAATACTAGTAAAATACATTTTAAATTTTTTTAAGGGTGCTAAATGGTAGAATACTGATACGAGTTGCATACTTTTAAAGATCCCATGTTATTTAAGAAGTTGTTTGATAATTTTTTTATATTGCGTTCAACAAAATGCAGGCAAGAATTATCAGCAGGTTTCTGACCAATAAAAAAGTTTAAATTTTGACCTTAAATGTTTCCTTTTTTAAAATTCAACGGTGCTTTTCACATTTTTTAATTTTTTTTACTTCTGAATCTAGCTTTCCTCTATTAAATACAGTTATGTTTTGATAAGGTCACAGCATAACCTTTTATGATAGTGTGGGATTGTGTATAGGGGTTTATGTAAGCTACCAAACCATTTTTAAAACAATTTAACTGGTCAGAACGTTCGTTTACATTTTAATGAGAACAATATTTTTTTAAATATCAAACCACTTCGTAAATAGTCCAGGAGTTCTAACGTCTGCAACGTATCTCGGTGCTTTCCCAAGCAGCCCTCTTTACCCTCCCACTCTTCCCCAACCCACTACATGATGTGTATATGTAAATAGGCTCTAGTTGCCGCCCCCCCTCAACCTAGCGCTTTCACCTACTTATAAGGCTGCAAAACACCACTGTGGTAAATTTTTCGATTGAAAATTTACTGAAAAAAGTTAATTTCTAATCACCATTGAACAAGATCCAAACGAGTTTACATCTTAGTCCGCGTGCTCATCGATTCTGGTTCCAGCCGTGCTAAGAACTTGAAAAGAAGTAACAGGTGTCTGCGTAGGGGTGTGGGGGACATATGTGTTAGGGGGAGGTGAAGGGGGACTGTATTAAACACGAAATGTTGCCTTGAAGCTTTTGCGATCCTCTCACTTCACCTGTTGGTTCGTTTTTTTTTATCCCGTCTGAAGTAAGAGCTGCCGGGACAGCTGCTCCATTAAGGTCCAAGTCAAGGCCTGCGCAGACACTTTCCAGCACCTGCTCCGTTTCTGGAATATTTTGCGCGTGTCACGAGAGAGAGAGAGAGAGAGAAATACAAATAAAATATTTTAAAAAAACCTTGGGATGCCCTGTTCATTTGTATTACACGTCTACTGACCTACCGGGACCCGTATTCTGTTTTGTTTTTTCTGGTCACATGTGCAGGGGACTCCCAAGGTGGCTGAGATATTGACAATCATATGTTGTGCTTAGGTTAAATACTGACATAACCTTTACACGAGTTTGTTGTTTACTTGAATGATCACTAAACTATCCTCATAGTTTAAAAGTTAACATTTTCCCTCTGAAAAGTACAAAAATCCACATATTTCTGTCGAGCATTAAGAGCTAAATGTCCGGGAAAAGAAAGGTAACTTTTATAAAAGCGTAGAATGGATCTTAGTGGATATAATGATGTCATTTAATAGGGAGGCCACAACACATTGTATTGTCATTTGTATTTTCCTCCTCCCATGTTTGTTCTCCTACTGCCAGGCAGCTACACCCAGGAACGTTATGAAACCACTTCATTTCTGGCGTTTATGAATTTTTGATGGACTATTCTAACGCCTTAGCAGTTAATATTTTACAGAAAAGATGATAATGCCGAAACGTTGAAAATAACAATATTCTTATTTTTATGTTGGGGCTTCCAAAGCTATAAATCCTCCTCTTCATTTGTTTTTTTTAAAAGGCGATAAAAAGATAAGTGTAGAATATTATGATAGCGAAACCCACACTTATTTCTTCTGCTCGCTCCAACATCTGTCGTTTTTAGTACGAAAGTGGACCTATACCATTAACGACATGCATGTGCTAAATATCGACTTTAGTTCGACCTCAATAAATGTGTTCCATTGAAAGTCGTTCTCCCGTCAGATGTTTAAAAGATTTGGTGGTTTTTATAATCCATAGTAATTTTTATGCAAAATGAGGAGAGAAAAAAAGTTTTTATTATAATTACCATTCGTGTTAAATCTCCTCAAGAATTGGACATATGGTTCGCGGGGAACATAAAACCGCGAGGAAAAAAAAACCTTTTGAGATGGTGAGCACTCTTTATAACACTAAGTGTCCAATATAATTATTTTACTTAGTAAATCACATGTTATTATATTTATTATTATAGTTATTTATCATTGCCTGCATTTTCCAGACTATGTTTCAGCATTCATTAACTAACTGTTGATTACCTTCGCCAGGCTATTCTTCAGCATCATTTAATTAACAAACTATTGATTGTAATTGCCAGGCTATTCTTCAGCATCATTTAATTAACAAACTATTAATTGTATTTGCCAGGCTATTCTTCAGCATCATTTAATTTACAAACTATTGATGGTCTTTGACAGGCTATTTTTCAGCAGCATTTAATTGACAAACTATTGATTGCCTTTGCCAGGCTATTCTTTAGCATCATTTAATGGACAAACTATTGATTACCTTCGCCAGACTATTCTTCAGCGTCATTTAACTAACAATGATTACCCTTGTCAATCTATTATTCAGCATCATTTAATTTACAAACTATTGATTGACCTTTCCAGGCTATTCTTCAGCATAATTTAATTAACAATGATTGTCCTTATCAAGCTATTCTTCAACATCATTTAATTTACAAACTATTGATTGACCTTTCCAGGCTATTCTTCAGCATAATTTAATTAACAATGATTGCCCTTATCAAGCTATTCTTCAGCATCATTTAATTTACAAACTATTGATTTCCCTTGCCAGGCTATTCTTCAGCATAATTTAATTGAAAAACTATTGATTGCCCTTGCCAGGATATATATACTTCAGCATCATTTAACTAGCAAACTATTGATTGCCCTTATCAAGCTATAATTCAGCACCATTTAACTAGTAAACTATTGATTGCCCTTATCAAGCTATTCTTCAGCATCATTTAACTAACAAACTATTGATTGCCCTTGCCAGGCTAGTCTTCAGCATCATTTAATTAACAAACTATTGATTGCCTTTGCAAGGATGTACTTCAGCTTCATAAAACAATTGATTGCCTTTGCCAGGCTAGTCTTCAGCATTATTTAACTAAAAAAACTATTGCTTGCCTTTGCCAGAATTTCTTCAGTATTATTTAATTATTATTTTTTAAATTGCTGGCTTTGCACAGGAGGATTAATTATTTTTCCCTCACAAATTTCTTTAAAATCATCAATTTATCAATTATTATTCTAATTAGGTTCTTTGAAATTAATATGTCACGGTGTGGTCAGAACCAAGATATGTTATTCTCACCAATAACGTCCAATAGCGAGCTTGGCTATATATTACAAAGTTGTATTAAGGCAGGAAAAAGCTTTTATTGAATACAAATACATTATTTTGATAATATTTATAACATCTTACTCTATTATTAGTGGTATTTTATAAGTATTGAAATATATATCAAAAGTACATCTGTAGATCACAAGACATGACGCATGAATATATGAAAACTGTTCTAATACCGTTTATAAATGTTTAAAATAAAAATTCCTTTCATTCTAAATCCTACTGTAGCTTTTACCGTTATTTAAGATATATATTTTATCTTGGAATAGAATTTTGAACCCATCAATCCAAACACACGCGATAGCCTAACACCCAGGCGTATCTCTTCACATGTTCAGTTTCAGCTGTTTATTGAATGACGTCATATAAGACAAGGATGAAGGAATAAGGGGAACAGTAAGACCACGAAAACAATTGATGGACGATCTCAAACAAGGAAACGAGATTTAGCTTCCGGATATAAAAACAGGAAGCTGTTGATAAGACATGCTGGAGGACTCAGTTTAGACAAGACAATGGATCTGTCGTAAGAAAGAACACCTATTATTAATAATAGTAGTCATAATAATATCATATACCTTAAAATATATCGAGGTTGGCCAGGTGAAAAGTAAACCTTGGAGAAAAAGACTGCCGTGTACCAAGAAAACATTTTCACACAACAAGAAAACCTTCTCACGCACCAATAAAACCTTCTCACGTGTAAAGAAAAACTTCTCATGTGTCAAGAAAACCGTCTCACATGTAAAGAAAACCTTCCCACGCACCAAGAAAACCTTCTCACATGTAAAGAAAAACTTCTCACGTGTCAAAAAAACCTTCTCACGTATCAAGAAAACCTCACGTGTCAAGAAAACTTTCTCACGCACCAAGAAAACCTTCTCACGTGTCAAGAAAAACTACTTACGCACCACTAAAACCTTTTCGTGCACCAAGAAAACCGTCTCGCTTGTCAAGAAAACCTTCTAATGCACCAAGAAAACCTTGTCACGTGTCAAGAAAATCTTCTCAAGCAACAAGAAAACATTCTCACATGTAAAGAAAAACTTCTCACGTGTCAAGAAAAACTTCTCATGTGTCAAGAAAACCATCTCACGTGTCAAGAAAACCGTCTCACGTGTCAAGAAAACCGTCTCACGTGTCAAGAAAACCGTCTCACGTGTCAAGAAAACCGTCTCACGTGTAAATAAAACCTTCCCACGCACCAAGAAAACCTTCTCACATGTAAAGAAAAACTTCTCACGTGTCAAGAAAACCTTCTCAATTATCAAGAAAACCTCACGTGTCAAGAAAACTTTCTCACGCACCAAGAAAACCTTCTCACGTGTCAAGAAAAACTACTCACACACCACTAAAACCTTCTCATGCACCAAGAAAACCTTGTCACGTGTCAAGAAAATCTTCTCAAGCAACAAGAAAACATTCTCACATGTAAATTATTATTATTATTATTATTATTTTTAGCACCGCGTCTTACTACCCATTCGGGTTATACGCACTTACGCTAATGTGTAATGGTAGGGTGATTGTGAGATGAAATGGAGGACCTACAGTTTAACGTGGAATCCGAACCACGGTGGAGGCCTGGCATTCCCCTCACATGTAAAGAAAAATTTCTCACGTGTCAAGAAAAACTTCTCATGTGTCAAGAAAACCGTCTCACGTGTAACTAAAGCCTTCCCACGCACCAAGAAAACCTTCTCACATGTAAAGAAAAACTTCTCGCGTGTCAAGAAAACCTTCTCAAGTATCAAGACAACTTTCTCACGCACCAAGAAAACCCTCTCATGCACCAAGAAAATCTTCTCACGTGTCAAGGAAACCGTCTCGCTTGTCAAGAAAACCTTCTTTCATGTCAAGAAAATCTTCTCACCCATCAATAAAATCTTATCATTTGTCTCTTTGGGCACACGTGCCACTATTTTAGACATCCCTTTTTTAGACCACGTGACCCCCGATGTTTGCTGCCTAGTATTGCTTACCTACATTTTATCCCTGGCAATATTATCCCATCTTGGTTTAACGAATTGTAAAGTTGTGATTTACGAGTTTTCCGGTTGACGTTGTGAAGGGAGGCGTTTAAATTATTAAATGTTGAAGACCTATTAATTTTTAAAATCTTGAATATCTCATAGAATAACTAGTTCGTTGAAAAGACGGGAAGACAAACTTCTAAATGGATGTAACCATCTCGTTTGCTGGAGCCATATAGAAAAAGGAGGTCACAAAACTTAAAGAAAAAAGAAATGTTTTAAAGTTTAATTTATGGTTTGTTTCATCTTGACAGACAGAAGCCATCTCGAATGTCCCATGTTTCTTTGTAGGATCCGTTTTTGTCTCATTATAATCTCTCCCCTCGTGTATTTCTTATCGTCTCCTTTTCATCTCTTTTCGTTGTGTCCTGTTACAAAGAGGACCTAGAAACTGTTTTCATTTTAAATTGTTTCAGAGTTATTTACTTGTCTGGTATATATTTTGTCTATATGAGGTGGACTGGATAGAGCTAGCTCAAGATAGAGTGTAATGAGTTGGACTGGATAACTAGCTCAAGATAGGGATAGAGTGTAATGAGGTGGACTAGATAAAACTAGCTCAAGATAGCGCCATAGAGTAAGTATTAAATATATATAAGATAGCACCATGTCTTACCACCCGGTAGGGTTATACACACATATACTAACGATAGGGTGTTAATGATGAATAAGGTTGAATATAGAGAATGTTTACCCGTATTTGCGTGGAAGGAGAGTGAGAAACAAACTAGTAAAAAACTTTCAGTATGCCCGTCTTGGATTCGTACCCCTGTTTATCCTTTATCAACAGTCCAGTCTATTGCGAGAGTGATGCCTTATACCATGTGGGCACCGAACCAGATTTATTATATTCAACTGTATTTAATATGGTTTGCGAAATAAGTTAATTCAATTTGAAATATATTCATTTATATATATATATGGATTGTGTAAAATATTTTAATCAAGTAAATCGCTAAGTAACATGTAAAATCTGGTTTCATTCTTCATATCCAGCGACAACAATTTCTCATTCATTCTGACTTTTTTTTCTTATTTTATTAAAAGTATTTTTTATAAATTAATTATTTTCACAAATAGCATTACTTGATTTTCTTCCAAATAAAGTATTTGAATAGTAAAAAGATCTGTATTTGTCCTCCTACAACTGGAACACTCCACCAACGAATGTTATAAGCCTTCTGTGCTGGCGGTCCAGGGTTCAATCCCTGGTCCCGGCACAAATCTATCTGATTTCCAAACCCTTCCTTCACCTCTGGCAAGACATATTGTGAATGTGGGGAATGCCAGGCCTCCGCCGTGGTTCGGATTCCACGTTAAACTGTAGGTCCTCCATTTCATCTCACAATCACCACTACCATTACACATTAGCTTAAGTGCGTACAACCCGAACGGGTAGTAAGATGTGGGGCTAATAATAACAATAATTATTATTATAAACCTACTTGTGTCTGGCCTTTAGGAGTTTCTGCCTCTAATATTCTAGCTTTAGTAAATGTCAGGTACTGCTGCCCTTTCTATCTTGAATACATTATATCACATACATAATAGTAATAGTAATCATAATAATATATTATTTTGACGTTCTTGTGAAATATATTTCTATTATAAATCGTGAGAAATGAAATATTTCCCCGAGCAGTGTTTGTATATGACAGCTCAGTCGAATGAGGACGAGCATGTGTATGGAGGAAGGGATGAGGGGTTGTTCTGTTCATGACGACCCTCTACCCCTTCTCCTCGCCATCCCCTACACACACGTGTCGCTGCCGTGGCTCACGTGTTGAGTCACGTGATCATCTACGCATGCGCACCGCGGTAAGGTGTGATGTCATAGTACCACTCCACTCATTTGTTACAATAAACAAAACAAAAAACACAAAAAAAATCTTGAGCTACATATTCAAGGAAAGAGAAAGAAAATAATAAAATATAGTTTTTTAAGACGGGGAGATCCATTTAAATATAAAATTTAAACCTGTTTCTGCCATGTCTTATTTAGATAAAACCAAGAAGTATTTTTGGTCACCGCAAGTTACTACCCGTTCGGTTTGTACGCGTATGTACTAATTAGCGTTGATGTGTTAGGGGTTGAGAAGGTTGAATTTAGAGTAATTGTACCCGAGTTTGTGTGGAGTGAGAGTGGAAAGCCATTTCGGTTAGACTACCTACGATGCACCAGACCGAGATTTGAACCCCGTTTTAGCCGTCATCGCAGGCCAGACTATTGCGACGGAACCAAACACCCGAACGATTAGAGCTTACGATCAGCCAAGCACCCGTCTTAGGCTATGGCCACAGTAGCACCGTACTCGGCCGAATGTGGTCAGAATAACGCCGTTTTAAGCCGAAAGCTGTGGTTTCTTAAACACAATAACCACAAATGACTATACTATTATGGTCGTGAATTTTTGATTAAATAAGTGGATCCCTATTTGAAAACTTCTTTGATGATTATCCTTTATTCCGAATGTTATATCATGTTATAATAATCAAAATATTCTTAACAAACAAATTAATAGCTTATTTTTCCCAAACAAGTTAATTTAAAATTAAAATACTTACTTGTAATTTCCATTTCTGTCGCAACCTCAAGCCAAAGATTCTTAGAATTATCTCTATCATGATATAGATTGCTTCTTAAATCCCACAAACTCTTTCTTTCAAATACCAAAGTTATTAACTTTTCACAGTCCATTTTACCATGCCTTTCTCAATATAGAGTACAGACGATCCCTATGAAAATCAGACAGTTCAGCCGAAAAAAAAAACAAATCGATTTGAATTCGTCTGACTTCGGACGTATTCGGCCGAACGTAACGGCTGTACTATGACCAAGTTAATGGAGGGAGGACCATGAGATTGAAAATATCGGACGAATCGGCCGAGTACGCCCGAACCAAATTTCGGCCGAATACGGTGCTACTGTGACCATAGCCTTACACTGGCTTTACTTTACTTTTTTACATCCAGTATTGTTTCTAGCATGTGGCCTAGTAAGTTTAGTAAAATACCTCCTTCTTCCTCTAGCCTTCCACCATTCTTCATCCTCTAATCACCTCCATTCTTATTTTCTCACTTGCACACTTTCTGTTATTTGCTATTATATATAATAATCTAATAAAATAAAATATATAATAATAAAATAAAATATAAAATAATATAAAATAAAATAAAATTCTAACTAGATTAGGTGGGCTCTGACGGTAGATAGATAACCTTTAAAAACTCGAGACCACAAGTTGCGCATGAAAACGCTTTCTGGACGAGATTATATATATCTATTTATTTACAATGACACTACCTACAATAATGGTACGATTGAAATCCTTTCAAGAGAATAAATACATAAAATACTACATTAAACAATCTCAATAAAATGAATAATGAATTAAATTTACTAGGTGAAACTACAATTAAATAATACAGTACACAATAATCGCAACTTTCTGTGGGCTATTATTATTTTGTCGATGTTTCCACATCCAAATCCTACCTATAGACGTCCAGGTAAGATTACATTAACAAGATTACAACTGACAAAATAATACTAATAAAATGTATATGTTTTTTAATCTTGTATTAGGCCAGGCGTCAGAGCAAAAAAGTTACTAAATCGGAAAAAACTCCCAGAAAGCTGGAAAATGTTTTGATCGCTTTATTTTGGGAGTCTAATTAACATTCTAATTATTTCCCCTCGTGAGAGGTGTGCGTTCGCTGCAACAGTGAATAAAACACGCTTAATTAGATTTTCTATCAATTTATCCTTTTAAGTTAGTTTTACAGTAAATATAGATATAAATAAAAATAAACAAAATCAAATTTCCTCTAAAAATTGTTCATAAGCATATTTATCGTGCGATTGATAGTTTCGAAGCTATAGCCATGGGAAACGTAAGCACCTTCGCGCGACCGCACTGAATTATTGTTTTACGTTGTCGTATCTCGCTTGTAATGTTGAAGTGTTATTGAATTAATCGATCCACGTTGGGCTTCAATTAAAATTTGCCCGTCGGCAATGGACACCGATTGAAGTGATACCGTTTAATTAGCTGATAATTGCCCCGTGATCAAGCACTAATTAAAGCGGTTCGGTATTTTGATGATATAATTGGCATTTATAGCCCCGGGATCGAGCGCCAATTATTATGATACGGTTTATAAAGTGATATTTTAATTGAATAAATAAGACCTTTAATGTTGCACACGATTTATTAAATTAATTTTATCTTCGGCACTGAAGATATAATTTTATGTGATACAGTTTATTTAGTTGAACTAAAGATGATTTTTCTGTTATATTACAATTATATATATTTTACCGGCATTGAATATTACTGTCTTTGATTACAAAGTTCTTGTGTGATGGTGTTCACTGTGTAGATTTATTTTCCCGGCACTGTCAATAATTAATAAGTTTAAATGGTGCAATCCTTTGACCTCATTTCTGAAAAGCGCGTGATTCTCCATAGATGAATTTTTGAAAGGATATTTTACATACAATACTTTAAAGAAAAATGCACTTCATCCATGACTTTTTAAATATATTAGACGGGTCCAAATCAGTATCGTTACAATTTTTGAGAAATAACGATTGCATTTATCACTAAATATTCATGGCTGGTATGCCAAAAAACTAATATTTATGAGTAATATCTATTTTTTTAATTGTTTCCACGCCACCATTAGGTAGATTGTATGGAGCGTTTTTTTTAGCGTTATAGGCCTATTCTACTACTATTTTTTATTTGTTTGTAAGTTGAGGCTTGGCGTCGGAGAACAGGATGGTGGGGCTCCCCGGCACCGGTGGCCTCCAGCTGGAGGAACACCAGCGAGGCAGCGAGAGGAGCTTGACCGCAATCCCCGGACAACGGCGGTATAGCCTGGCGATGGCATAACCTGGCCACTTGAGGTTGTGGCTGATCCACGCCAGGTAGCCCGCGATGCGTGTTGTGTCTTTGTCCGAAGCTTGCGGTAGATGTTTTAGCAGCGTGATGGCTCTCGCATGCGTCTGCGGCGATATCTTCAGGGTGTCGATGGTGAGGCCGAGGTAGGTGAGCTGTTGTGCTGGCTGGGTGGAGGACTGGGCTCCATGTTGAGGCTCCGTTGTCGTTCCAGAGTGTGACCGTTAGCTCCTTGAGCACCGGTAGTCATCTATTTGGGTGTACTGCCATGAGAGACTAGTTAGAGGATGATATGTTCCATGACCAGGTGGCCGTGGTTACTCCCCGGAGATCCCTGGACCTTCCTTAAGAGACTCGATTAAAAGTCCCATGGATCCTATCCCGGAATGCCCTTGAGAAGCTCAATGCAATTTTTGAGCTTTGCAGTAACATCCTCTGGGGTAAGTGTGGGGATCGGGTTGGGTGTGGGGGTGGCAGGGATGACAAGGGTAGGAGTTGGGAGTGGTATAAAAGGGTTGGAAGGATTCAAAGGGGGGTAGAGGTGCGGTGTGTGGGAGAGGGAATGGTGGGGGTTGGGATTGGGATAGGAGTGGTCTTGGATGGGTCCTCGACCGAAAGGGAAGAACCCGATGCTACTGGTTCTGGTAGGGTAGCTTTGTCAGGTGCCTCAAACCTAAGGTGGAGGTGTTGGTCTCCCTGACAGGGCACTGGTGAAATATTGCACCAGTGGCTTGGGTGTTGGAGCTGGAGTCATGGTCACCTTCCATACCGCAACGTGCCCTGAGGGCTTCTGGCCTTCACTTAGACCATCCGTCCTCCCTTCTTGATTCTTGGAGGCCCGCACAGTCCCTGCCACCTGAAAGGACTTGTACTTGGGACAGCCCCGCCACGCCTAAGAGTGGGCTCCTGAGCAGTGCAGAAACTTTGGGGGAGATAGTCTCTCCTCCGGGCACCCGCCCCTCATGTGGTCACCACCACAGAACCCACACCTGGTGTTAGCATGGTAATCCCTCCGCGCATACCCAAACCGGAAACAGTTCTTGAACTGAACCGGGCTGCCTGGAGACTTTATTTCTCCACCTTGACGTGGAGCCTGCACAGGACTGATATGGAGTACAGCCTTGCGGTATTCTCCCCAGGAGTCAGAGAGACAACGAAGTTTGGCAACCACTGCCTTTCTCCGGTCCTCTGATCCCGTTTCCCCTGGGAGAGCATCTGAGTGATGGATTTCACGGGTAAACTCATCTCCACCAGCTCCTCCCAGATGTCGCCAGGGTTTGTCCGTGTCGGGAGTCCCTTCACCACGACCCTGACCAGTCTCGCCCATCCCAGCTCGTAGGACAAATGCTGGATCCCCAAACTTGGCAAGAACTTCTGGAGGGCGTGGCAATTTTCCTCCGATCCACATTGGAGACGCACTCGATCCCCCGGCTGCCTGACCACCTCCACAGGCTCTCTAACCATGGATCGGATGGCCCTCGCCACCTTGGAGAAGTCCTCCACATCACACAAGATGATGGGAAGGATCTTCCCTTTGGCTTTGTGAGCCGACCCAGAACCACTAGTACCAGGCTGGGGTGAGGCACGGCTTGCGTTGATACCCTTAGGTTTCCGCTGCTTCCCCCCTTTACACAACGTTGGCGCACCCTAGCCTAGTCCACAGTTGTCTTCGCTCTCATCACCAGAGCTACCACCTAAATAGTTAGGGTTGCCCCCTGGTAGCTTCCTGGTGTTGCCGGCTTTACTCCTTCGGCGGAGTCTTACGGTCTGAAATCCCTCAGACTCATCATCGGACCCCTGGCTCGACTCATAACGCATCAACGGGAGGTCTGGTCCTAAAGACAGTCCCTCCACGTCCACAGAATCTCATGAGCTGTCGACACACGTGAAGCGTGTGACCCGGTCTTCCGAGTTTGAAGAAAATTCAGCCGGGCGTTTCTTTCCTACCGACACCCCTTGGCGGGAGGTGTCGGAGTTGACGCGGGTTTTTGAGGCCCTTAGGAGTTCTCAATCAATCAATCACAATAGCATGCTCTGATGCTCCTTGAAGGGAAGCATAAGAGCAATGTCCAACACGTACCGACCAATTGGTCACACCATGTGGTTCGCAAGTAAAAAGTCGGGTTGTCACGTTTCGCGAAGTTCTGGAACAAAGAAAAACATATTATTAATATGGTGGGGGAAAACGGAAAGTATGTTGGGGAACCGAATAAGGGTTTTTAGAGTTACGTGCGGAGACACTACTCTATGGGGATTGATATTGGTTTAACAGTGTAAAATAATTTATATTAAGTGATTTAAGCTCTTTAAGTAAAATATGGATTGTCTGGAGAGTATTAAAATATAAAATCAGTTTAGTAGATGCTCCTTTTAAAAGTTTGTAATAGTTTCTGATATTGGGTTGTAGAGATGAACTTATTAGAAAATAGAAATTAGTCAGATCTCATCAGAAAAAAAGTCCACGATTATTTCTTATAGAATATTGTTTGAAGGTTAACGTCTTCTTTATAGCCTAAATATGGAATTTCACTCAATAAACAAACAAACCTGTTTAGTACTAGCTTCTAGCTCAATTTAGAGATATTTTAGATTAACATTACCAAAAAAAGTAGATAAATCTTAATATCTTTGGTGAGGACGAACACACCTTTTGTCCTGAAAGTTTTCAGATGGCCAGAAGAAGATTGTGGTTTTTATTTAAAAATCTTTTCCAGAACAATTCGAAACTATGTTCAACAAACCTAGTTCATTGAAAACTATAATGTCTGATAACAATGGTCAAAAATATTTGACCTAAGATCAAAATAACTTTGACAAGATTAAAATGTTATGAAAAGGTCAGAAATAATAAATGTTTTAAATTCAAAATAAGTTTGAAATTTGCTATTGCACTACTGTCAAACTCATACAACGCGGTCTTTCAGACGTGAATAAATCTTATTTCCCGAGAGCCTCTGCGCAGACTTTCTCTGTGCGTGTGGGATCAGCTTTGTCCAAATGATTATCCTCTTGTGTGGGATCATCTCTGTCCAAATAAATATCTCACTTATTTTATTTTCATTCCGAGCGAGACCCGCTTTTCACTTGTTTCCAGCTGATTGTGCCTTGAGTAGTTAAGGCCGACCATAAAAATGAATAAAAGTACTCAGAATATAACTTCAAGGAATAAATATGTTTATCAATGATGTAAGTGCTCACCTATATTTCGAAATTAGTTATTATTATTATTATTTTAAAAAGTGCTAGACGATCTTCTCTTCGTATTATTGTGAATGAAAATAAAGTATATTTGATTATGCGTGACAACATAGCGTGTTATGTCGTAAACGAACATCGAAGCACATTTTATTATTATTATTATTATTATTATTAGCACCGCGTCTTACTACCCGTTCGGGTTATACGCACTTACGCTAATGTGTAATGGTAGGGTGATTGTGATATGAAATGAAGGACCTACAGTTTAACGTGGAATCCGAACCACGGTGGAGGCCTGGCATTCCCCACATTCACAAGATGTCTTGTCAGAGGTGAAGGAAGGGTTTGGTAATCAGATAAATCTGTGCCGGGACCGAGGATTGAACCCCGGCCGCCAGCACAGAAGTCTGACACCTTACCCCTAGACCGCCAGGTCACCTGAAGCACATTTTAATTCACCAAAATTAACACATTGTAAAATAGTTTTATAAATTAGAACAACAAAGGGTGGCAAATAACACCAAAGTTGAAGCCTTGAAATAATTTGTCCGCTATTTTCTCCACCGTTGGCGTCGTTTTGGCCGTGGAGAGAGCATGAAAGAAGGCATATGAGAACTTTGTATGTGGGCTTTGGAGCTAACCTCAGCCACGTGATACCATTCAAAGATAAGGGCTGTTTCTTTTTATAGAGAAGCCTTTGTCACGAAGTTTCCGGGCGCATAGTTGGGTAGACTTGGAGGCAAATGTAATTCCCGCGGTGTATAAAACATTTTTTTTTTACAATGCTGTGTAAAATATATGAAACCAAACTCTCTTCATAAAACGTAAATACCACAAAATAATAAGCTGACCTGGGAAGGTTTGAAGGTGGGCCACTTACCTGAGCGCTGAGATGCGTTGTAGACGTCCAGACATCACGTGTTATTTAAAAAGTGGTTTGTTATTACAAATTTTTGTTCACGTCAATATGGCGGTGAAGAATATCGAAATATGCCTATTAGATTAAAAACCTACATCTTAAGTGTAATAACTAAATATTATATATATTCAAATACGAAACTACCCATTTGTAACAAAGTATTCACAAACGCCATAAATCAAGTGGGCTTATAGCGTTCCTGGGTGGAGTTGTCCTGCAGAAGGAGAACAAACTGGAAAAGAGGAAAATACAAATGACAATATGTGTTGTATTAAATGACGTTCTATTCACAAAGATCCATTCTCTTTCATTTCCAGGACATTTAGCTATTAATGATCAACATAAATGTATGGATTTTGGTACTTTTCAGAGGTAAAATGTCAACTTTTAAACTATGTTTACAAGTCTATACATCCATGGGGTCATAGAACAGAGGCTTGTATTCATTCCAGTTTACAGCACACTCTTGTATTATTAAAAGTTTTTTCTATTTCTAACCTAGGTGCTATATCTTGCTGTTGCGTCTCAACTATTTAATAATTGCATTCCTTGGGCTATTGATTAATTAGTTTGACAAAGTATTCCAAATTTGACTAAAATTTATATAATTTCTTCTTCAACTGGATTGTTGGCCTTTTTATTGTTGGAATCTAGAAGGTTTACAGTAAATAAACATATTGCCACAAATGAACTATTTTATTATTAATATATTAGGCACGTATGTAGATCACGATATTAAATAATTAATATAACATGTCTTCTCCCAATATGTCCAATGTTTTAGTCTTGCTTACTTTCCATGGCAATGTAAGTTTGTTGAAGGCTTGCTTACTTTCCATGGAAATGTAAGTTGGTTGAAGCCTTGCTTACTTTCCATGGCAATATAAGTTTGTTGAAGTCTTGTTTATTTTCCATGGCAATATAAGTTTGTTGAAGTCTTGTTTATTTTCCATGGCAATATAAGTTTGTTGAAGTCTTGCTTACTTTCCATGGCAATATAAGTTTGTTGAAATCTTGTTTATTTTCCATGGCAATATAAGTTTGTTGAAGTCTTGCTTACTTTCCATGGCAATGTAAGTTTGTTGAAGTCTTGTTTATTTTCCATGGCAATGTAAGTTTGTTGAAGTCTTGTTTACTTTCCATGGCAATGTAAGTTTGTTGAAGTCTTGTTTACTTTCCATGGCAATGTAAGTTTGTTGAAGTCTTGTTTACTTTCCATGGAAATGTAAGTTTGTTGAAGTCTTGCTTACTTTCCCTGGCACTTGCAACTCAGCTATTCACCCTTACCACAGCACACAATAAACCTATATTTCCTTGTAAACATATTCATATAAAATTCAAAATACATCAAACGTTGGCTACATCATTGTTAAGATCAAACTTTTCCTGGTCAAACCATAACGGTCATATATTTTGAATGATTAATTAGCATTTAACTTGCCATACTACTATGGGTTAGTTAACTAATCTGGATTAATCTAAAGGTAAATACCTTGATTAAGAGTATTTATTACAAGTAAAAGTGGGAATGTAGGAGACACGAGAAAATTTTGGTGTTTTAGAATTATTTGCAAAACTTTTTTCGGCCAAAAAACTCAAATATTGCTCCAATAGAAACGTAGTTTAGTTTTCTTCACGTGGGGATTTCAACAGCTGTTTAATATATGTCATGAGCATAGCAGTATTAAATGATAAACTTTTTAAATGAAAGGGAAAAGTTACCAAAAAATTCCAGGATACCATTGACAGATATTTAACAACTGTTGATATCTCCATGGGAAGAAAATTAAACTCTATTGTTTTTACTTGCGAAATATTTGATTTTTTTTTACCAAAAAAAGTGTTGATATAAAATTTCCAAAAACACTGGCATAATCAAAGGATTCATAAAGAACATTCTAGGAGCTTGCCACCCCCACTTAACAAATCTACATCAATCAAAGCCTTTCCTTGGTCCCTGGTTTAATGACCTGGCCGCTTGTGGTCACCATCCCTGCACCATCCTCAAACTAAGCCATCAATATAGTTATGCCGCTAATGGGTCCACTTCCCTTTCTTTTGAACAGCACCCAGGTGTGGACTGGCAGATTCCAAATATGATTACCCTTAGAGCATATCTTAATATTTACCACTGAAGAGGTGAGGTGAAGTATTTATATCTTTACTATCAGTTAATTTAATATTGAGACTATTTCAGCTACATTATCAATGTTCAGTTTAAACTTTATAATGACATGACCAAAAACAATTCTAAACGCTAATTTGATAGCTGGGTGTAATTATTGATATATTTAAGTTTGTGAAATGATCCTCCACTAGATACATGTGTAGATCATTAAAAATATGGGTTTCTCTTTGTTTACAAACAACACCATGGGATGGTTCTACTTTTAATGGCATAATATATATTCAATAAATGGTACGGTACTCCGCACGGACTTTCTCGCTCTATTGTTTAAAATTGGAGATATTTACTCAAAACTTGTAATATATGTGAAACTAAATAATATACAATAGCAAACCTAAGCATAAATTGCACTATCTTGCGTAAAACATTTTTTAAGTCCCGGTTTTAAATTTTATAATTTTAGATTTAAAGAATTAATGTCCTCATTTGTATGTTTGAACCAATAAAAAAGATCGATTTTGGGTCCCCAAGGGTCAACATTTCGTATTAAAATTTTGACTTCCGGTTAAAATTTTAACATTTTATTAGGGGTTGCACTTCATGTCATCGTATTGCTATTAAATTCCTCATTCATAAATTTTGACCAATACAATATGTAAATATTGCCTATTGAGTCTAAAATGAAGGAGATAGATAGTAATTTTATACAAACATTTCTCCTAACAGGTTTAAAGAAAAATAACATATACTTTTTGAAAGGCTTATATTTAATCACTCTATGGCATTGGAGAATTATTGTGTTAAAACTTAAGTAGTATCTCTTTACAACTAAAGCTCATAAAATTGTATTAATATATTTGCCAATATCTCAGTAATTGTTGGTTTTATAAAAATATATTTCATATAAAAGTTTTTAATTTTTAATAGTACTACAATTTTGCAATGAAAGTTATTTAGTATCTCAAATAGCTGCGAAGATACGGAAATTTCCGCTTCTGTAAGGTACCCTAACATTCATTTTTAAGGTAAAATGAAAATAGCCAGTTTATTTATAATCTTAATCTACGCCTAGATACGAATTTTAATCAAAATCGTTGGATCCGATTTTGACAAAACTGATTTTTTCCCTTTTCTTTTTTATTATACAAGTACTACTCTTTATTTTGGGGTTAAATAGACACACAGACAGACGGCATTGCAAAAACAACTTTTTGGGTTTAGAGGGGGTCAAAAGACATCAATATACATCAACATTTCGGGTTAGATTATCTTTAACCTCGCAATACTTTACCTATAGTGTTCGAAAAGTTTAAAAAAATATATAGGTTTGCGTATAAATTTAAAGTTATTGGCTTTATAAAAATATTTGTATTATAAACAGATCTACATATTTCCAATGATAAGTAATCTAAAGTCTCAAACCGTTTCGGAGATATGATAACAAATATAATTTACCCACCAGACCGAAGCCCCTAAATTCATTTTGCCAAAATATTTGGGGTAGCCATTATGTTTGTAATATTTATATAATATTTAGAAATTACATTTAATCAAAATCAATAGAAATGAGTAAGAAAATCGACTTTTTCTCTTTTTGCCCTTCAGTAAAATACCCTTAATTTTAGGGTTTGATAACCAATTCCAAAGACCCCTCGGGGAAACCCTATGAAAATCCTAGATACCAAATTTTAGCCCGATTGGTAAAATAGTTTAGGCTCTAGTCGTAGGTACAGACAGACAGGCGGAAATTCAAAAAACACTTTTTCTGATTCGGGGGGTCATGAAACGTCGAGATTCATCAAAATCTCGAGTTCGATTTTTTTTTACGATCACAGTACTTTCTCTACCTGTAAGATAGCGAGAAAGTAAAAATGATGTTTTCTGGGCACCTTAAAACTTACTCACTGGAACATTTGATTGAAATGGAATAAAACAATAATTTAGAATTGAATGAATATATTTATTTTAGAGTTAAGTATTTGTGATGTCTCAAATCCACCCTGCCTATTCTTGGAAGACAAGCCACTGATACAACCATCTTGGTCCCCTCCACCCTGCCTACCCCTGGAAGACAAGCCACTTTTACACCATCTTGGTCCCCTCCACCCTGCCTACCCCTGGAAGACAAGCCACTTTTACACCGTCTTGGTCCCCTCCACCCTGCCTACCCCTGGAATACATGCCACTGGTCCAACAAGTTGAGAACTCGTAGTGTCAGGAGTCAGGACTAGTTATTCTAACTTCCGGCCACCAAACTTCCGGTGCCTCTGTCTCTCTCGGTGGTATCGGATACACTGACCGCAAGCCCCGGACAACATAACCACCAGTTTCCGGTGCTATTGTTCGCCCACGCTCCATCTCACGGCAGCTAGACTAACTAGCGACACGAGCCTGCAACAACTCCAAGCAAGAATACATGCACTGGTGTGTGTGTGTGTGTGTGTGTGTGTGTGTGTGTGTGTGTGTGTGTGTGGATACTGTGTGTGTGGATACTGTGTGTTTCTAAGAGTACAAGGAATGTGTGTGTCGAGTGTGTGGGGAATGTGTATGCTGGGTGTAGGTAATATGTGTGTTGGGTTTGAGGAAGGTGTGTGTTGGGTGTGAGTAATGTGTATGTTGAGTGTAGGAGGAATGTGTTTGTTGGATGTGAGGAATGTGTTTGTTGGATGTGAGGAATGTGTGTGTTGGGTGTGAGGAATGTGTGTGTCGAGTGTGAGGGAAACATGTGTGTCAAGTGTTTAGGAGTGCTATTGTTTTTAATGTTCAATATTTATTTAAAAACTTCTAAAAGAAATTACAGACTTAACTTTTTGCATTCAATATTAATATCATTTTACTACTATGTAGGCCTATATTATTATTACTATTATTATTATTATTTCATAGGAATGGATCATATTTATCAAAATTAGCATCTGCAGATCTCATGACATGACGTTTGGATACGTGAAAGTAGATCTAATAACTGTCACATAACGGTCATTCAATGAAAATCAGACCTTAGTTATTAGCACTCCTGTGTCTGACCCAGGACGTTGGAACTGCGGGTTAGTTCCTAAAAAAACTATGTGTACTGTTTTTATATTCCACTTTGTGTTTTAACCAACGTTATTTTCTTCCCAACCTCTTTCCATGCGAATTATATCAAATGTTGTCTAAATTAGCCGCTATATCCTCTATACCCTTAGATTAAGTTGTTAATATTCTTCAGCGAAGTTTATCTTTAAAAAAAAATAGAACGAAACTTTCGGAAATGAAGCGCATTTATCGCAATGTGACGTCACATCATTAAACTGACCGGCATTTGTTTTTATTGCGCTGTTGGGCGAGGGAGAGGTAGATTTGGACTGTGTAGTCGAAAGACGCACTGTTAAAAAAAATTTAGTTTTAAGTTTTTTATAAAATGGTTTCCTTTATTTTTCGAATATTTTATTTTACCTCTGATTTAAGATAGCTTAAGGTCAAGGGGGGACCACCTTTGTGATCTAGTGGTTAGAGCTCCTGGCTACAGATCCAGAGGTCCCCGATTTGATCCCCAGCGCTTACAAAAAGTTCTGTGAAGCAGTGGGTTTAGAATGAGGTCATATCAGCCTCGTGAGAACAAATGAGTAGCTATTTGATTAAATAGATAGCGGCTACGAACTAGAAAACTGAGATAAACTGCTAGATGAGTCGTTGTGCTGACCACATGGCACCCTCTATTCGCAGAAGTTGTCTCTATCTTTACTAACACGTGCTGACCGCTCGGTCGATATAGTTCAATTTTGTGGGCTGACGCCATGAGATTTTTTTTTAAGGTCAAGGGTGTTGTGCAATTTTCAAGTTCAAAAGTGATCTAATATCTAATCCTTGTTGTTCTTAGAAGAAGCGTTATCGGTCATTAACTGGTTCATTTCACCGCGATCTTGGTTCAGGGGGCCCTGTCTTTCTGGGGTCAGTTAGAGTGGGTGATTAAGGACCTTGGTACTGTGTGCTCAGTTGCGTTTATTAGAAAGTGCACCTAAAAATACCAGTAAACATTTTACTTGTTTGAAACGGTTATATTTTTTGTCATAAAATTAACATAAACAGACTTTATCAATCCTGGTTAAACAGTGTGTTTTACTTAACCTCTTCAGTGGCTGATATTGTATAACTCTAATGGTTTACCCCTCTCTTTCTATGCAAATGCAGGTAGATTACCTCTAAAACGCTTCCTTCCTCATCCCTACTCTATTGGAATAATTATAATATATGCGTATAACCTGGACAAATAGTAAGTCACGGCGATGATAAAAAAAACACAAACAAGTGTTTTATTGGAATTCTAGCTTTTTGGAGTTATACTAGTTCTAAAAAATAGATTATTTAGCTTTAAATGGATCGAATGAGTACCAAATTATTGTTGACATTAAATTTCAAAACCCAAAACTTTTATGTTTTATTTATGTATTTATTTTTTCACAAGGGGAGATCATCGGAATTATTTCTTTTATTTTCACATGTAACGCGTCTGACTTAAGCCCTTATTTCATATGAAGGGCCTTATATGACACAAATAAATAGTTACTAGATCTACATTCATGTATTCCTACGTCAAGTTATATAATCTGCAGCTATCACTTTTGTTATATACTATCAATACCTATAAAATAGCACTAACTAATATAGCAAAATGTTAACATTGTTGACAGTAAAAAAGTATATTTGTATTTTATTAAAGGCTCTCTCCATGAAAATTGGATTGTACCCATCCGGACATTTAGAATGAAAATGTAGCTGCATTTACGTGGAGGGAGTATGGAAAATCACTTAACAATCTTAGCTGAGATTCGAACCTCGACCATTTGGTCACTGACAAACCAAACAAGAAACGGCTGACGCCTTAACCCACGTACTCATCGATACAACTTATTCAAAAGCAATTTTATATCATCAATTATCAGTATTTTGTATATAAAAAATTATTTAAAAAAATGAACCTATGTTTGAAGAAAATCGTGCATAGAACCGGAAACGGTTAATATACACCGCACTGTGGTGAGAGGGGGCGGGGGAAGATTCATCAGCCTTAGACCAGCAAATCACGAACTTCACTCGAGATCTGGAAAATGACTCGGTTCCTGGGTCAGAGGTCAAGGAGAGGTATGACATTAGGGGGGCGCGGGCCCCGCACGTTGTCCTTCTCTCCCCCCCTCCCCTCTCCTTCAAGCCCTTAGGTCTGGGTGCAAGTGAGCACGTAGCTAGGTGCATGGACAGCGGACGTGACGCGAGCAGTGTTGCCAATTGGCGGTATAAAAAAACTACAACACCTAACTAAAGTAGCCGTAAAATCGCTAAGTAGTGAAAGGATTTATCTTTTTCATTGCATGACATAATTAGCGTCATTTTCATTCACCTCTTTGATGGCCGCATAGTCTTAAGCGTTACTATCGCAATAGACTGGACTGCCGATGATGGGGATTTTGTGGTTAGAATACCGGTTGAGTATACTGAAGGTGTTTTTCCTAAATGTTTTTCCACTTCCTTCACCACAAATGCGGGTACACTCTTCAAAAATTCTACCTTTCTCATCCCTATTTCATTTGTGTAATTTATGTAGGCCTATTCATTTAGCTCGAGAAGGCAATAGGCCGTGGTGAAAAAAACTATAGCCCATTGTGAGTTATTTGAGAGTCAAATGGACCTCCATTGAACTGCAGCCAAGTTGGCGTTATTTGACCATCAAATTAACCTCCATTTCAGTAGCGTCTCGTGACCAAAATTCTTAGGCAAGCAGGGAAAGGGGGTTTAGAGGATGTCCGTGGTTCCCACCCCAGACCTTTTTTTACTTTCAAGGTATCTTACAGGTAGAGAAAGTATTGTAATCGTCAATAAAATCGAACTCAAGATGTTGATAAATCTCGACGTTTCATGACTCCCTGAATCCGAAAAAATTGTTTTTGAATTTCCGCCTGTCTGTCTGTCTGTACCCCCAACAAGAGCCTAAACTATTTTACTGATCCGGCTAAGACTTGGTATCTAGGGTTTTAATGGGGTTGCTCTGAGAGGTTTTTGGAAATGGATTTCCAACCCTAAAATAAAGGGTAGTTTACTGAAGGCCAAAAAGATAAAAAGTCGATTTTCTCAAAATAGGCTCTAATGATCTTGATTAAATCTCATTTCTAAACATTTCTAAATATTATAAACAAAATGGCTACTCTCAATATTTCTGCAAAATCACTTTAAGGGTTCCAGTCAGATGAGTAAATTCTTATTTTTGATCATATCTCCGTAACTCTTTAAAGATATGAAAAGACTTATCATTGCAAATATGTAGGGCTATTTATAATACAAATGTTTTATTCAAAATATATGTTTATAAAACCAAAAACTTTCAAGCTATGCGCATATATATATAAACCTACCCTAAAGGAAGTATTGCGACCGTAAAAAAATCTAGTCCGAAATGTTGATGGATGTCGATGTTTCATGAACCACCGAACCCTAAAAAGTGTTTTTTGCAATGCCATCTGTATGTGTGTCTGTTTAACCCAAGAATTAGGTTTAGATTAATAAAATCAAAAAGAGAAAAAATCAATTTTCTCAAAATCAGCTCAAACGATTTTGATTTAAATTCGTATCTGGGCGTTGATTAAGATCACAAATAAAATGGCCATTTTCATTTTCGTATGAAAATTACTTTTAGGGTACTTTACAGAAGCAGAAATTTACGTATCGCCACAACTATTTAAGATAGTAAGTAACTTATCATTGCAAAATTGTAGTACTATTAAAAATAAAAAACTTTTATTTGAAATTTATATATTTATAAAACTAACTAACAGTTTCTGAGATATTCGCAAATATATTAATACAATTTTGTGAACTTTAGTTTTAAAGAGATACTACTTAAGTTTTAACGCAATAATTCTCCAATTCCATAGAGTAATTAAATATAAATAAGTCTATAAAAATGTGTATGTTATTTTCCCTTTAACCTCTTAGGAGAAATGTTTGTACAACAATGATCTATCTCCATTTTAGACTTAATAGTCAATATTTATATTCTTTTATTGGTCAAAATTTATGAATGAGGAATTTAATAGTAATGCGATGACCTGAAGATTTGCAACACCTTAAGAAAATGTCGAAAATTTTAAGCAAAAGCTGAAATTTTAATACGAAGTGTTGTCCCTTGGTGACCCAATATCGCTCTTTTTTTGTTGGTATAAATTTACAAGTGAGGACATTAATTCTTTAAAAATAAAATTAGAAAATTTAAAGCCGGGTCATCAATTTTTTTATATACAAGTATAGTGCAATTTATGCTTGGGTTTGCTCGTGAATATTATTTAGTTTCATATATATTAAGAGTTTTGAGTAAATATCTCAATTTTTAGATAATAAAGTGAGAAAGTCCATGTGGAGTTCCGTATCATTTATTTTTAAATATTTTATGCTTCAAAAAGCTATTTGGAAGTGTTTTTATTATGATAATTTTGAGTTTGGACATCCTTTTATTCCATGATTTACATAAGGCACACAAAATATATATATAACGCATATTCAAGAGGTTGCGGGGGTGGTTGGGGTGTATAGAGAACATATATTGCCCCTCTTTATTTTAAAAAGTGAGGAGAAATTCCTCCTGGCTCTCCCACCCCACTTCTGCTTCTCCTAAAGCTAACAATTTTAAAGTTAAGTATACATAAAAACATTCTATGTTTATATTTAAATGTAAACAAACTATATTTCGTGTTAATTAATTACGTTAAATATGCGTATTTTTTTCACTTATATTGCAACCTGCAACATATTTGGTGCATTTGATTATTTTTAGAAAGTAAATACATTTTTATATACGTATATCAATGATCTCTTACTCAACATATTTTTTTCTAATGTTCGTAAATAAAGTCCATCCTCCTCTCCTTTTTTACAAGCTCTGCTATGATCGATCTTTAAAGGAATTCTACTCCTTGCTTCAATTCAAAAAGCAAACCCTTTTAAAATTGAAAGGAGTGCCAAACAGGAAAGTATTTTTTGTCCCATAGTATTTCTGGAATATGTTTTTACGCGTTTCAATGTTGAAAATGTTCTCTCAACTAATGATGGTGGTGCCGGTATCTTTGCCACTAGTCCACACATTTTTTAAAATCTCCTGTAATGCTTCATCTAGATTATTTTCACTGATATGTTTAACCATATCCATTGCATTTTTATTTTTTATTGTTTCCCTTGAGTAAGCCACGTTGATCTTGGAACGTAATCTGCTCGTGTCAAAATATTTCATCTAATTTCGAATAAAAGAATTTGTTTGTTTATTAGGAAATGACTGTTTGTATTTATTAAACTTCGATGAATTTAACAAATTGAAACCTTTTAGAGTGTTAATTTTCTCAAAGTGTCTTTGTATTTGCATGGCAATGCTATCAACTACTTCACAATAAATTTCAAATTTAGGATCTTGATTTAAATTACGTGTACGTCCACTTTTTTTTTTTGTTCTAGCCCCATTTGCAGACTTTTGGAATAAATTTCGTCAGATATAAGACTAAGATTTGACCAGATGTTTTTAGTTTCTTCAATCTCAAATAAAACTCCGTTGAACTGTGGCCCAGCTTGCGTTATTTGACCATCAAATGACCCTCCAATGAACTGAGGCCCAGCTTGCGTTATTTGACCATCAAATGAACCTCCAATGAACTGAGGCCTAGCTTGCGTTATTTGACTATCAAATGAACCTCCAATGAACTGAGGCCCAGCTTGCTTTATTTGACCATCAAATGACCCTCCAATGAACTGAGGCCCAGCTTGCGTTATTTGACCATCAAATGAACCTCCAATGAACTGAGGCCCAGCTTGCATTATTTGACCATCAAATGAACCTCAAATGAACTGACGCCCAGCTTGCATTATTTAACCATCAAATGAACCTCCAATGAACTGAGGCCTAGCTTGCATTATTTTATCATCAAATGAACCTCCAATGAACTGAAGCCCAGCTTGCATTATTTGACCATCAAATTAACCTCCAATGAACTGAGGCCTAACTTGCATTATTTGACCGCCAAATGTGTCTCCAATGAACCGCGGCCATGGGCTAGCCTCGACTCGGCTCAGAGGTTATACCAAACCGGATGAATTGTGGTTTGTTACTGACTCCTCACTGCTTCTTGTCGGAGTTATCTGTTTTTTTATGATTGGCCTAGTCTGTTTTGTCAACTGTTTAGAAGAGGAAGAAAGATAAACATTTCTCTCTTTTTACGAGGTAACACTCAACACCAAGATGTAAAGACCCTCCTGTGTCGACCCGGGTGCCTCTGTGTACGTGTTATCATACCAATACGAGTAGATCCACACCGGTGAGCTTGTGGCTCAGATGTCAAGTTCACAAAGAGACCGGAAGGTCTTAGGTAGGAACCCAACCTGGTGTATTAGGGGTGCTGTTTTTAATTTTACATAAATAATTTCTTCAAAAATTCGGGAACATTTACTATAGTTTCTACCTCATTTGTGTAGATAAGTATGGATAGCCTGGATGGGTAGTGGATTCTGATACAAAGAGATCCCACGGCTTAAGGGCGTTTCCTACCTGTGACGTCATGGCATCTCCCGTCTTAATGGATTTACGTTATATTCAGTTAGTTTTAAAGATAGGGTATTGAAACAAAAAAACTCTAAATAAATCATTCTAAACATAGTCATACAGTGTCATAAAATTATTATTTTCATCTTGAAGTAGTTTTTTTTTTGTAAACGTATTTTTATACCTCATATACAACTTAGTCTATTTGTATTGATCACTAAAATGGTCTGTAGAAGTATTCCTGCCATGATGTAGATTAAACAAGTATGTAGAAACAAAGGTTTATCCAGAAAAAGAAACAAGGAAAATATAGTTTTAAAAATCACGTCATTTTTTTCAAGGTGTTAATAGTGTAAGGACTCTGTAAATTCATCAGAGGAAGAGGGGAAGTGTTATTATTTGATAAACAAGAGGCCTCATAGGGTGAACTGCTCATTATCTTCTCTCTCTTGATATTTCGTACACTGACATCTAAGTGTGATATGCAAAGTCATCTTAGGTGCATCATGTTAAGATGCAACCTCCTTCGTAAAATAGCTTTGAAATCCTCTAGCATGCAGGGTCGTGAAGACCCACGGGATAAACTATTGCAAAAAAAAAATTGACTTCTAGTGGAACGTGCAGCAAACAAATTTTTCCTACCAGATTTAAAATTAATAGATAAAAAATAGGATCAATAAATTTACCGAGACTGAAGGCGTAAGTTTTTTTTTTTCCCTGATAGAAACATTGTCTGTTACACGGTTCCCACCTCGTCAAGTCTCTACACCATGACTTGGACAGTTTACAAAAGACGACCAACGCGTGCAACCCTGGAGCCATGTCGTGTAAACTAACGTTATGTTCGTAAACCTCTTCTTTTAACACAGCCTCCACTTTTTTTTTCTTATTATTCGCCTTTGATGGGTCTCCTCGACAGCCTTTGTGGAAATATAGTCTCCGACAGTAATAAAATGACGCAATGGTTCAAGTCTAGCGAAAACTAAACGAGAGAGAATCGGTCTAGCGAAGTGATTCCCAAACTTTTTTTTAGAACTGCGACCCAAATTTTTAGATCGACAAAATCTCGTGACCCGCCTAGCTTTAACAACGTTGTCTACTGGCGGATTTCGAGGCTATTTTGCGAAGCGTCTCGCATCTTAACTTGAAGCACCTAGGTACTATCAAAATTAAACACCAATGTACAAAATGTAAAGAGAGGGAAGAAAATTAGCAGTTCCCCCAGTGAGGCCTTTTGTTTATTAACTGATAACATTTCCCCTAATCCTCTAACGAGTAAACACACTCACTAGAATATTTGCGCCTTGAAAACATTTACTTGCTTTTTTAAATTACCTTTTCCTTGATTCCTATTTTAGGTAGACTTTCACTTCCAAAGACTTTTTTAATCCCCATCCTTGCACTAAGATTTCTACGGGCCATTTTCGTGACTACTCCAAATAGCATAGGTTGTAGAGAATTTATAATAAAGATACGTTTAAAAAAAACTAATTCATGATAAAAATATAATTTTGTAACACTGTAGGACAATTTTTAGAATCATTTAAGAATGTATGTCTTGTGTGTCAACGCTATATCTTTAAAGTTCGCTGAATAAAACGTAAATTCATTCATAACATGGACACTCCTATATTGACCTGTCATGACGTCAGAGATAAGTAACGTCCTTAGTGAACATAAAGTGGAGGGAGAAACTTTTTATTACCTGTTTAAAAAATGTATCTGTATATTATCTCCTTTTTATATTTCTTTTTTTTAAATTTACCCATGGTTACATAATTTTATATTTTCAAATAATTACAATATTTTCACATTCCAAAAACTTTTCAGCTATGTGGCAACACAGGGGACAAGGCCTTGCTGCAATCTGGCAACACAGGGGACAAGGCCTTGCTACAATCTGACAACATAGGGGACAAGGTCTTTCAGCAATCAGACAACACAGGGGACGAGGCCTTGCTGCAATATGACAACACAGGGGACGAGGCCTTGCAGCAATCTGGCAACACAGGGGACGAGGCCTTGCAGCAATCTGACAACACAGTAGATAAGGCCTTGCTGCAATCTGGCAACACAGGGGACAAGGACTTGCTGCAATCTGACAACATAGGGGACAAGGTCTTTCAGCAATCAGACAACACAGAGGATGAGGCCTTGCTGCAATATGACAACACAGGGGACAAGGCCTTGCTGCAATCTGGCAACACAGGGGACACGGCCTTGCTGCAATATGACAACACAGGGGACGAGGCCTTGCAGCAATCTGACAACACAGTAGATAAGGCCTTGCTGCAATCTGGCAACACAGGGGACAAGGACTTGCTGCAATCTGACAACACAGGGGACAAGGCCTTGCAGCAATCAGACAACACAGGAGATAAGGCCTTGTATCAATCAGAAAACACAGGGGACAAGGCCTTGCAGCAATCTGACAACACAGGGGACAAGGTCTTGCAGTAATCTGACAACACGGGGGACAAGGCCTTGCAGCAATCTGACAACACAGGGGACAAGGTCTTGCAGTAATCTGACAACACAGGGGACAAGGCCTTGCTGCAATATGACAACACAGGGGACAAGGTCTTGCAGTAATCTGACAACACAGGGGACAAGGCCTTGCTGCAATATGACAACACAGGGGACAAGGCCTTGCAGCAATCAGACAACACAGGAGATAAGGCCTTGTATCAATCAGAAAACACAGGGGACAAGGCCATCTGACAACACAGGGGACAAGGTCTTGCAGTAATCTGACAACACGGGGGACAAGGCCTTGCAGCAATCTGACAACACAGGGGACAAGGCTTTTCTCCAAACACTCCCCTCTTTTCTTTTCCAGTCCATGTATCATGGTGTAGTGTCTGGGAAAATAGAAACCCCTGCAGACCATGGACGCCAATATAAAACATGATTTAAAGCCGGGCCACAGCTCTCACTATTTTCAGCAGTCAAAATGTGTTTTTTCTTCCTTTTATCATTTTCTTTTTCCCTCTACTATTTATCCTAATTTTCTTCACTTGTGCTCTAAGATCGTGATCCACTTATCGTCTAGAGCCATGTGAGCCATCTTAACCGCGTCATTTGTGACACAGGAGCTTAGGAAATGTATGACGTATATTCACATTACGAGTCCTTTGTGTTACGCGGTAGTTTAGACAAACCGTTTTCATAAACGTCTGAATCACCACCCGGAAACGCCGGCTTGATTCACACCTTCACCAAAAATTAGAACAGAATCTTTTGTGAGGCGCAGCAATTCACACTTAGTATGTTGACCCACAATGATTTGCAACAAAAACTTAAAACAGCTGGTTATAAACATATCTAATTTTATTTTGGATATAGAAACCATATGCACCGACTTTTAAAAAACGTTGGAGGTCATCTATAAAAAGGGGTGTGGGCGTGGTTTAAGATTTGCAAAATTGCAAGCACCGTTTTTTAAAATTGCCAAACTATAGGTACATTTTGTTAGTCTCAATATAATATATTTGTTCAAATAAAATAAAAATAACTTTAATCAAAGAAAACAAATGAATCGGCATTTGGAAGAAGGAAATAAACGCCAAAAATCGAAAATCGAGTTTTCACCAGAATCGATATTTTTAAGGATAGACACATCGATATAGTGCATAAAATATAAAGTATACAAGTTAGTAGATAGATATTGGATCCATTAATAATGTATGTCCCAAGCAATTGTATGAAGAGCTACGCAATAACACGTGTATATAAAAGGAAAAAGAGTGCAATATAGAATGTATCACGGCGGATCATAATATATTTAAGGTTAACAAAACGATCAAAAGTTTTTATTAAAATCAGTGGCCTAACTTTGCCAATATGGTTTGTTGCTGCACTAACTATACACTTGCTGCTAGGTAAAGAATTTATTGAAAAATCTAAAATGGAGATATCTATGAGAAACAAAGAGGTTACCTTCTCAGATAATAAAAAATGTATGTTACGGTAGAACTGTAGAATTATCCAGACTAACATTAATCATTGTGATCAACAACAATACCGATAGTAATGAATTTACAAGACCTATTAAATGAGTTCAGTGACGTCATCATGGATAAAATCGGTAAGACTAACGTGATGACATGTGGAATTGTCATGTTGGACAAGACCCCTGTTAAATCACGCCCATATTATTTTGCCCCTCCTAAGCAAAATATAGTACGCCACCATATAACTGAATTATTATATAAATACATTACAAGACCTTCTAATAGCCCTTAAATAAGCTAATGTCCCACGGACGCATTCTTTGGCAGGTGTACAAATTGTATCAAGCTCTTCCATGAAGCAGACCTTTTTTGTGGAGAGAAGATCAAGTACTTGGATATGTGTTCATTGTATCTTTAGGTTTGCAAGTACAACGAATATCCCATCGGCCACCCCAAAATTATTTTGGAACCAAATTGTCCATCTATAGATCAAATAGAAGGCATAGCCAAAGTTATCGTGACGACTCCGAGGGATTTATTCCTGCCCATATTGCCTACACGGATGCACGACAAGTTAATGTTCATCTTGTGCAGGAAATATGAGGAATAGAAAAACCAAGGCGCGTGTCAACACAACGACCAGAAAGATTGCTGGTTGACAGGCGTCTGGGTGATTGACGAGATCCGGAAAGCCGTTGAGAAAGGCTACACCGTTGAAGCAGTGCACGAAGTGTGGGAGTACGATGTATCTGTTTACAACCGTCAGACACGTTCTGGCGGATTGTTTCACGGGTCTATTGATACATTTTAAAAATTAAACAAGAAGCCAGCGGATGGCCGGACTGGTGTACCTTACAAGATGAGAAGTTAGCTTATATTCAAAATTATGAGGAAAGGGAAGGGGTAAAACTCGATTTCGGTTCTGTTTGTAAAAACCCTGGTCTTCGCACGCTGGCTAAACTTTTTTTAAATTCACTATGGGGAAAGTTTGGGCAAAGAACCGATTTACCACACATAGCCGTTTTCAACGACTATCAGGGCATCCACAAGTACCTGACGGATCCGTACATCACTGTGGACATTGTCATTGATGTTAATGATGAGGTTATGTTCCTCAATTACAAGGATGCGCGTGACGCGTTGCGCCCTAACCCTAACACGAGTGTTGCGGTGGTATGCTACACGACTGCTATGGCTAGGATGCACTTATACAACATCCTTGAAAAATTGGAGGACCGCGTTTTGTATCACTATACAGATAGCATTCTATTCACGAAACGTCCCGGCAATTGGAGTCCACTGACCGGAGACTTTTTGGGTGACCTCACGGACGAATTTTGGGATTATGTTCCGGGAAGCTATATTAGCGCCTTTGTATCTGGTAGCCCAAAGAATGACGCATACCGAGTTTGTGTTGGTGGCGATCCTACCAAAACAAAAACGGTTTGCAAGGTTCGCGGGATCACCATAAGCTACGGAAGCCTGAACGATGTTAATTTTGACGTTTTGAAAGCGATGGTCACCGAACAGGACGCTGAAAGATACATACAGATACCACACAAAATTGTAAGAAAAGGTCTTGCGACTGTATGTACCGTTTTGCAGACTAAGTCTACCAACCTGTGTACACCAAACGACGGATAACTGATGATTTTAATTCGTTGCCGTTTGGGTATAAGAGTCCTTGTAAAGGCTCGCCACAACTAAAAGTTGTTCACTTAGACTGGTTGAATGATCATCTTTAATTTTCTTTCATTCTAGACAATTCCAACTACATTTTTCAAAGATTTGAGATCTTTTCATTTTTTTACTGCATGGAAAAACGCATATTTTTTAATGATTTATTTTATGCACCCGGTATACTTTTTATGTTTTTTATCCACCAGTACATTCCTTAACCTACCTGATTATTTCTAGTCAAATAGAATTAGTTATTTATATATATATATATATATATATATATATTTAATTCTAGTCAATTTTGTTTATCTGTTTTTTCTTGTACATATTTTAAATTAAAACCATCTGTCTGTGTATATTAAAATCCTCTTTAAACTGGACTTTGTAAATTAGCTTAGATATTTAGTACCGAGGCCACTATTCCCGCTACGAACTCAATAAATATATTATTTTTCCTCTACACCTAAATATGTATAATATACTTCAAGGTGTTAGATATACTTTGTAAATACATATTGTATACCTGTTTTTTTTTAAATAAATATTCCAAATATTCATTTCGTGGTGTGAGCTATTATCTAAAACTGATAAATTTGTGTAAATAAATATTATAAAACTGTTATGTTTGTGTTTTAACGTCCATACCGAAACACTCCTCCCTCCTATACTATAAATACAAGTTAATTTAGCTTATAAGCTCAGTCTCAAACATTATGGACAAGTTGAAACATCCATTTCGGCCATCATCAGTGGTCGTTCCGGGTGTGGAAATTCACACTTTTTAGCTGAGTTTATCCGTCACTTGGACACAATATGTGACGTTAAACTTGATAAAATCACCTGGTATTATGCTTTATGGCAACCGGGATTCGAACATGATGGGCCAGGTCCCAGCGTCATATTCTGCAAGGGCTTGCCAGAAATGGATGAAGATTGTAATGACGCACCACAGCTGATTATCCTGGATGACCTGATGCGTGAAGTCAACGAAGTGGACGTCGATCTTTTCACAAAAAGATGCCACCATCAAAATAATAGCTTCATGTACCTTACACAAAATATATTCCACCAGGGTAAGGGCCAAAGAGACATTTCCTTAAATGCACATTATATCGTGCTTTTTTTAAATCCCAGGGATAAAGCTCAGATTTAACATTTTGAATGTCAGGTATGTTCCGAAAACACATGTGTTTTACAAGAAGCTTATACTGATGCTACAAGCACTTCCCACGGTTATGTATTGTTAGATTTCAAGCAAGGTACACCCGAATGGTTCAGATATAGAACTCGCACAAATCGTGGGTGCTGCATGTACCTACCACGCAAAAGCTATAAACACCTACACTTCCCGATTACAGATCATTTTATAACCATGAGTACAAAAAGTGCTGAAGCAAGCCCCTCAGTTGCGTGCGATGCATCACATGAACCCGCAGCAACGTGTTGCCTTGCTGAAAACGGCAAACAAAAAACTGATTGACTCTGTTTGCGAGTGTGCCTTCAACACTTTAAAAGGGAGGGTGCCGTTGAAAAATGTGCAGAAGACAAAGTCACGTGCTCCCAAGCAGGTGTTGCTTGAGCTGGTCAAACGAGAAGAGTGCTGAAAGAAGAAGAGATGACTACTCGTTTATAAATAGGGAGTGTCCCTGCCCTTACTTTTAGTTCCATCAATCAGCGGTGTCCTCAGTTATTTATTCAACACATAGGTAGTAGAACACAACAAAAAAATCATATTGGTGTCCCCGGAAACATTACAACGTTACAAACAACACTACCAACAAGTGGCATCGGATACAAATCTAGTGGTCTCCGAGATGAACAAAGACATGGAAAAAATCCTCGCTCCAAAACTTGACAACACGTCTAAATGGACTTTGTACCACAAGTGCTACAGCTCTATCTGCACTTTAGTCAGCACCCTCCACCATCTGAAAATACCATCACAGCCAGCCCTGATGTGCCTGTAGTTTCCAACCTAGCTGTACTTAATACTGTACCCGTGCAGGCACGTCAGAAAGCTAAACCTTTATTAGAACATGATTTCCCAATATGGTATCTCGTGGGACGCAAATGGTTAAGTGAGTATTCAAGATACGTCTCTATGTGTATCCAATATAGTGGATTTAGTAAACGATCTGTTCAAAGCACGAAGACACAGCAAAACGTCGGAGTGGTGAGAGTTTCTCACGACACTCTAAAAAATAAACGTCCCGAAAAAATTTATTGTAAACCCGAAACGCCTATCACCCATTAGAGATCCGACACCCGTGACCCAATCATTTACACCGTCAAAATGCTCTAATAATAAGAAACTAAACAGGGTGGATGAAACACATGCTGGTCTTTCCGAGCTCAAGATGGCATGGGCGAGGACGCTTCTCTCCAAGACTGGGAGGGTCGTGAGGGACTACTTTCAGGACATTTTCAAACAAAGTGGCTGTAGACCTCTAAGTTTACAGATGAACAAGGGGACAGAGTTTACGGCACGTCTAGTCCTGAAATTTACCAATAAAGAATGCGTGTATTATTACACCACCAATAATTCGGACGTGAAGTCAAGCATCATGGAAATATTTAATATAACTCTGAAAGGATACATGTATCATTACTTTACCAAAAATAGCCCGTATCGATATGTGATCATCCTACAAGATCTCGTCGATGCTTACATACAGTGGCGCAAAACATTCCAGTTTCAAGATGGTGCCCATCTGCAGACGTTCCAGAAACCAATGTGCTCCAAGTCAGAAATAATAAATACGGCAAGCGGCGACTAAACTCGAATAATAAACCAAAAGTCAAAGTCGGTGACATGGTGCGTATTAGCAAATCCAAAATGCTGTTTGAAAAGGGCTACGAAAGCAATTGGAGCGAAGAGATTTTCAAAGTCAGCAGTTTCGTGTTGCGACAACCTGTCACCTACAGGCTGACCGATCTTGATGGCGAAGAGGTGGAGGGGACGTTTTACGAACCTAAATTGCAACGCGTACGTCTTCCCAAAACTTTTAAAGTTGATAAAATACTATGTGTCAAGGGTAAAGGTGCCAGAAAGAAAGTGTACGTGCAGTGGAAAGGTTACCCTGCCAAGTTTAATTCTTGGATTCCTGCCAGGTACGTCAGTGCCCTACCATGAAGGACAAGTTTTACATCACTTTGCTAAGCGACAGCTCTATGGGATATTTCCCGAAAAATGCCCGCGCGAATTTCACCACACAATTACCCTACCATCTTACACTTGACTGACAATGGGAAGTAACTCTCGCCGAATTCTAAAATCTTTGTTCTTTCACTACCGTACCCGAGTGCTAAAATATTAAATGGTACACCTGGGGGGACGCTAACGACGTGGAACAAATATTCAAGGATCACATTACCCTGGAAATTACAGCAATATCCATGAATTGGTCAAAGCCTATGAAGAGGCGTTTAAATGGTATTACCGAGTTGTATTCAAGTACACAAATCTTAACAAAAAGGTAGACATTGTTGGTTTTTCACCACATATACATCTTCTGACTATACCTAGTCAACTAAGTCTACAACTCGGTTTCGATCTTAAGACTAATCTGATCAAAGTCCAAAAGTCACCGTACACCGACAACATACTACTAGGCCTGCCCTCGCAAATGTACATCTACACGGATATCATCGATTACAGCCCGTGAGTGACATTGTGGCATCGCCTTTACGTATCATTGGTATCAAAAAGGCAAACTATTTCTTTGACATACATAAGACAGCTATACTTTGTTGCACAACGTGCCCGTACTTAGAAGGGAAATTGAAAGACTGGAAATCAATATAAGAACAGACACTGGTGAATCTGTACCATTTGAGTTTGGAAAATTCTGCATGAAAATTCATTCTCAACGCTGCTCAATATCAACTGTCCCAACCAAAGATACTAAATCAACCCGGTTGAAACAGGAATATCTTCGATCTTTCACGGTGTTCCCTATCAACGTGGGCATGGAATAAGAAGTGTTTTCAGCGGCCTTTTCCAGAGCGTCTTACCGTTGTTGAGAAGCCGTGCTAAAGCCATTGGAAAATAGGCGCTTCATACGGGGATCAACGTGCTCTCCGACGTCTCCAATCAGCGGCATCCTTTCAAATAGGCCCAATACCATCGTATCAGCGAGACTGGAACAAACCTGAAATGCAAGGCGGAGTAGAAGTTCGACACAATGATGTCCGGCTTAGGTTATAAAGGGTGTCGTAAGAAGCACTGATGCCAGTCTTTTGTCGCTGCCCGAAGTTAAAATGTCAAGAAAGAAGCGGTAGATATTTTCAGTTGAAATGTCGTTCCTACACCCCCAGTCCTGCGAGTGTTCCAGCAGTGAACTCGATCTCTTTTCCGACCTACTCACGCAAACCAGTCTTGAAAGTATCTTGTATCTTCCCTCACCGATGATTTGCCCATCGAATTTACCATTATAGGTCAAGGCGAGTTTTTTGTCGATCTTTAACAGACCATACTCTAACTCAGGGTGGCTATTATGAAACCCGACTGTGGCGCTTTCACCGAGGTGGATAACATTTCTCCCGTCAACAACTGGTTGCATTTGCTAGTCACACAGGTTGATGTGTTTTTAAACCAAAAACTAATCTTACCACTCAGCAACATGTATGCTTATAGATCGTGCATTAAGAAGTTGCACAATTACAACAGTAAATCCAAAATAACACATTTGATTTGCGGTCTGTGGTTCGCAGACAGCCCCGAAACCTTTTAAGAGGTTGATGCTGGCAACAAGGGTTTTAAATCTCATCGCAATCACACTTAAAAAAGCAAGACGTTGGATATTTTGGCGTATCTACACGGTGAGGTGTTTAAGTCAAGAGAAATACATTTTGAACGGCACCGAACTCAGAATCAAGTTGGTTCGTTCAAGAGACGGGCTTAGTCTTATGGCCGTCACTGAAATCCCACACTTTAAGGTTCACATTGTTGAAGCCTGTCTTCTAGTTCGACGTGTAAAGTATCACTTTCTATACTGCTGGTACATGCCATAGTATTAAACGCCAGTTTTGCATGTAATGATTTACAAGTTGACGTTATATCAAATGGGTCAACACTCACCGCCACCCGCGATGATCTGCGACACAAACTCCAACACCAAAGCCCGAACTCTGACCTCCACCGGCCAACTGGCACAAGTGACTGAGTGGGACCTTCAACCAACTGTCTGCTCGGGGCTCGATCCACGAGCGGCCGGAAACAACCAGTGTTCCACGCAAGCAGACAAAGTGATCACTTCCGCCACTAGGACGTTCTGGACTATTCTAGTTGCTGTTTCTATTTGTTCCATCGACTTGCGCCCTCCTTCTCTTGGCCCGTCTCTCTGTAGAAACAATATTTGTAAATATAGTGGATCGCAGACTCTGTATAGTCACTTATAGTCACTGAGCTTGGATAGGCCGGCGGCCAGGAGCCGCGATTTATTTATTATCTAAATTGCATATTCGACGTAATGGGAGACATCTTGTCTAAATTATCGTTTGGGACTTATAAATATTTAAACTTTGAATTATGAAACTGTTGCGCGCAGGTCAACGCGAATGCGCTTGCATTCTCTCTCTTTGTATGAGGTTCAATTCATTCTAATTGTATTATTAGGCTTGTCATACATTCATGATGTATGTTTAATATAGTATATATATTTTTGGTCGCGCTTTGGCGTGCTAGGCGTCTCGGGCTTACCACCCATCCTTTGTTAGCGTATTTAGTGTATATGGGTTTATTTATTATCTATTTAACTCGCACAGGGCACTTAGGTGTTAGAGTTGAGACTTAGCCTAACGTATTATTCTATCTATCATTTTGCTTCAACGATATGTTGATTTCCTTAGATATTGAAACGCGTTTAATGTTTATCTTTTGTTGTATAAATGTGAAGTACGCTAATAGTCGCGATGTAGTATTATTGCTTGCACTTAATGCTATTAACCGGGGGAACCATAGGTTACCATGATGACGATTTGTATTATTGTTGAACATGCGACAAACATATGACTATATGTTTTCTTTATTATTTTCAGATATTGTATTGTTTATTAATTCTCAAATCTCTGCAGATTTATTTAAATCTGGGAGAATATGCTCTTCACGCTCTTTTGTAAAACTTTGCTCTTATTATGTATTTACCTTCAAATTTGTCCTAAATAAAACAAAATATGTTTTTGATTGTTAAACTTCTTGGCTGGTTTTCCGCCACGCTTCCTATAAGGTTAATTAATTATAACAAGAAGTTTACACGCATATTATCCCATTACCCCGGTGGAAGTAAAAACACTCACTATTCCTATGGGTGCGTAAGGAAAATCACTAGACAACGTATTCACCGGACTGTTACGCAAACGATGCATCGTGGGATTTGTATCAAACGCTGCGTTCAATGGAAACGTCACCAAGAACCCGTTCAACATTCAAACCTACGGCATGAACCATTTCTCGTTGTACTTGGATGGGGAACAAGTGCCGTCGAAACCGTTACAACCCCATTTTTCAAACGGAAACTATGTCATGTCCTACCACACACCGTTTTCTGGAACGGGTATCCATTTCATGAACGAAGGTAGCGACATTACATGGGAAGCCTTCCCTAATGGATATCATCTCATGTCTTTCGATCTCATACCTGATCTGTCCACCCACATGACATCGCATTGGAATTTGACGAGGCATGTCTCTCTGAGCATCGAATTGACCTTTACCAGAGCTCTCACCGAAACCGTCAACTGCATCGTTTACGGGGAGTTTACCAACATCATCACCATCGACCAGGACAGAAACGTCATGAATAATGTTGGGAGTTAATATAAGTGACTTCCTTCCCCTTACCCCATCATTTAAATCATGGACGTCATTGTAGATTTCCAGAGATTCAGTGACGACAGCAAAGAGTTTATCGTCAAGGAACTGAGTGTTGTATCTGTATGAGGAACATTACTTCAACATTGGGTGTTAAAACCCCCTTACGGCATCGAGGAACTTTCATCCGCTGCTAAAAGAAAACCGACTATATCGTCAACAAACTGCACGGTATTCCCTGGGATAGTGATGATGTGGATTACAGCTTGCTTCAATCCCTCATTTCCCGTGCCACAATGCGTGCAAAAATCGTCTACGTCAAGGGGTCCGAAAGGAAAGAGATTCTAGTCAAATACACGCCTACACCCGTCATAGATCTGTACGACAGAGTTTGTTCGTCTTGGAAAACACTTAAATCGGGCCGCACCATGTGCATGGCACATGGTTCTGTATGAAATTTCTCTTCGGCCTCCATAGTTTAGGGATTTCGAGATTGGATGATTGAAGATGGACACCCACACCATAAGACGTGTGCTGAAAACAACTCTATTGTTCCGTTCTGTATGATCGGGCGTTTTCCCTGCTGATCAACTACCCGAAAGAATAGCGTGAATTACCACTTTCGTCATCAATTGGATCCACACACCAAATCTGGGACGCATTGGGTCACCATCTTTATCGACAATAATGGTATGGGAGAATACTTTGACAGTTATGGTTTTCTACCCCGTATAAAATCACATCTGGCATTTATACGCAAAACACTTCCAGCACGTTTCATAACAAATACTACTTAAAAACATAGCTTCATATGTTTGCGGCCATTACTCTCTCATGTACCTTTTCTATCACGCCCAGAACCTTCCAATGAAAACTTTTCTAGCCCTTTTCTCGCCCACCAATCATAAAGACAACGACGCTAAGTTGTTGAGATCTCACAACACATTTTTCAAGAAGTTAGGGTCCTGCCGCCCCTCAAGAGGCTGCGTCCATTCAGCGTGTGCCTTGTCTTCCCCTATAAAAGGGGCATCTTGATGGTCTTCGGACCATAATCACGACAGTCGTTGAAGCAATCAAACATCATGGAAGGTCAAGACGTTAGAACACGCAAATCAAAACCGGTGAAGCCACTTGCCATCAGCAATATTTTCAACACTTTGTTTCTACTGGACGAAGTTGACGCCAAATGAGTCATCGTGGGCATGAGTGTCAAGAACAACTTTACACCCTATGTTCATCTAAAAAAATGTGAAGGAAATTGTGCGGTATTTAACCGTACAGAGTGGCAAGAACTGAGCAACTACAAGTGAGTCAAATCAAAGTTTTTCAGCAACATGCAACCTCCTCAGAAGATTAATCTGACTAATAATAAAATCTCTTTGAGACGCATGTGTGGTGACCGTATGGTCGTCATCAGCGAGAAACAAAAGGCTGGACTCAAACGGATCACTTATCTAGCACCTAGCTGGGTGCATCTTTGTGAGGTGTGGGACCTCAGCGACGTCACCGTCGACCAACGGGATATGTGGTCAACCCCCATCGCACGATATTGCAACGATTTGATCGACACACTCCTCATGGATGTATGCGACACGCTAACACAATCAGCTGATGTCATCGATCTCGAACAGCCTACGGTGAAAACACACATAGAAACCTGGATCTACCTACTATACACTTCAAGTCGTCGGTTTGGACTATTACATGTTGGATTATGAACTAAAAACAATTTTACTAACACATCTAAGAGACAATGTATAAAAAGTATGAACGAATATATCCGTCATTCCTGTAAGAATGTATAGTAAATATTATGTATGTATGTGAGAACTTAATTGCATAATAAATATATGTTTATAATATCGTGTTTTATCCACGCAAAACCTGAATATCCCTTTCACGTAGGGTAATCAGAAACGAGTCTCGACTTCTAAAGCCACCAAACTGGCACAAATCATGAACAGGATATATTACAGTTCCAAGGTCACAATCTATTCCTCTCTCGACATGTCGAGCCGCCAAACTTGCGCCAGGTGTGAGTCATCAGGGGAAAACCCATTGTGACATCATTCATGGTCGAGATCTATTCGTGTCTCGACTTTTCTTGTCACGCCACCAAAGTGGTGCCAGGGTTGCGATGACGTCACCGATAAAACCCATTTCCATATATATGGGGAAAGGGGNCCAAAATAGATTCAGAGCCTTGCGAAATGGAATCAATGCTCACACTCTACACTAAACAGCCGTCGGGAAAGGTTCCTCCTGAGTCCTCCCCGCCATCACCGGCAGAGAAGGATGCGGACCGTTGCCCAGCGCAGCGGGACGCGTTCCTGACGCCCGAGACTACACGCTCCCCCACCAATAAAAAATTCCCACACCAATAAATAAATAAAAAAACTCTCACCAATAAATTAAAAACTCCCACCAATAAATAAAAAACTCCCACCATTATAAAAACTCCCACCCAAAACCCTCCCCCCTAGGGCAAAAAATCAAATGGGGCACACATAATATCAAATGATCACACTTCAAAAATCAAATGGGACAAACAGTGGAGCAAAAAATCAAATGGGCCAAATTTAATGGGGTCAAAGGTCAAATTGCTGCGAAACACCGGGTCATCTACTGTGGGAACAGAGGACACCGACAGCTGGTAGACGGCAAAAGTGTCGGTTCAACATAGTGTGAACGGACCCGATGCGGGACAAAGCGACATAATTTCTTGTTGATAATATTTGAATGATTACTCAAAATTTTCCGCGGTCACTATAGGGGATTGAGTGACAAAGTTTCTTGTTAATAACAACACTATGTCCCTATTATAACATAATTAAGATTTGTGCACAGTGCTTATGTTTGAAGCATTCTAAAATGGTCAAAAACCCGCCTTTTCAACGCTGTTTTTATACAAATATCATTAATATTTCTACAATATTCAGTATTAGGAACTGCATTTAACGCTTTATCTCCACTAATGTTTAATCAGAAATAATCCACATTAATCTCAGTTTTATAGACTGGAGCTGCTACTTTTCAATTTAATTATCTCCTCATTTGTCCTCACGAGGCTGAGTTTGGCCTTGTTCTAGACCCACTCATTCACAAAAAAATCTGAAAACGCTGGGGATTAAACTCGGTACCTTTGGATCTGTAGCTTTGAACTCTGACCATTATGTATGTGTTTAGGCGCTTTACAAATATTGCATTCACCAAATTTGAGACTTTCATAAAACAATTATTATGGCCAGAGTTTGAAAGTTTCACAGATGTTACTTGTTATGTACTTTTATTTTAGCAAAATGGGAAATAAAGGAACACATTGATTAAACATTTTGCGTCCTTTATTTTATGTCATTTATCTAAGGTGTTTAATGTGCATTTTCTGAACTGATGGATTATATCAGCACATGAGAATTTCTATGAGTGACAGTGAAAGGACCTACAAATTTTGCAAGGCCTTGTTCCTTGTGTTTCCGGACTGAAATAAATTTACTGGTTTTTACACACGGAATTACGCATGTCTTTCCAGTCCTGACGTGGAAACGGTGTTCTTGATTACTTACTGGAATTATTCCATAAAGCGTAATGGTTTTCACTTACGTATGTGTTTCCAGTACGAGAATGGAATTTGTTAACGTGTCACAGTAGGGACGTAATCAATTTTAACAGTAATAATTGCTTAATGTTGCAATCTCATGTGTGTTTAAATAGAGCAAGGAAAGTATTTTTATTTTCTCCAAATGGCATGGTACTCAAACCATAATGCGTTAGAGGGGTTTAATGCTTGTACTGTTATAATAACAATAGGCTTACCCCAAACGAATGGCTTAGATTATTTAAATATAATATTGTTCAGTGGTTTTTAAACAATATTAACTGTAACATTCACGATAATTTGCAATTTATTGTATTGCTTATAGGCCTAGTGATCAAATAAATATATGTTCAATAGAATGTTAAGCTTAGGTTGGTATGGACGCACCACAGAACACTTGTACATATTTTCCTAATTTCCACTTTTTCACAAGCTCACTCACATAATCTTCAAATAATGATAATTTTGACTTTCCCTTCCTCTTGAAATAGTAACTTCTTAAAGTTTATTTTTATTTGTAATAGTTATATAATTAACTTGAAATGCAAAGGATACCACTCACTAGCTACACAGAGTACACGATGGCTGCCCTAAGCGGGAAAGGATGCACAGATTGCATTGTTACCATCTTAATGGTATGAGATACGTCGTTGAGTGAGAAGACTGTAAATATCCCATTCAGAACTTGGATGCTTGAAGCGTCAGGCGACTTCAGTTCACGGCCACTCCATTACAGACAGACCTTTTAACCGGACTTACCCACAAGTTTTACGGAGCCCCAGAATTTGTTCCATTACAGAGATTCTGTCGAAAGCCCATTCTTTGGCATGTATTAATACAATTACGTGAAACGGAATCACAACAAAACACGCGTTAGTAAACCAAAACTACTGTCATTACGCCTGGATTCAAGACAAAACCAAAATTCCGTGTTATAATGTAATAAATACTTCCCTACCTCGATTTTTCTCAGTGAGGTAGTGGTATTCTCACATATCTTCCAGGGTTTTTTTACTTGCCAATACCAATATGGAACCAATGGCTTTACTTCCCATCCGAAGGAAGTTATGTTACGTATTTTTATCGTTCAAGAAATACTCATCGAACTCGGCTAGGTTTGAACCCACGAATATCTGTTCTTGGTGCGATTAAGTTTTACCTTATTCCAAGATCACCGATGTCGACAGTGACAGCGAGTTTGTAGAAACGTAATCATTTATTCAATCAACGTTTTCCCGAAGAGAGGGATAGAGGGGGTAATTAGAAGCGCCAATCAATCACACCAATAAATGAGAAAGGAGACGGGGGAACGGTAGAGCGTGACGTCCAAAACAATCTTTAATAAGGTAGTTGCCTGCCTGTGACGTCACGCCAAGTCAAGATAGGATTTCCATGTTTATTAAGTATTTACGTTTTAATCAGTGAATTTTAAGGAGGGATATAATATTCTAAGCAAAAACCATACACTCTTAAATAACTGTAAAAAATAGCTCTACACTCTCGAAAAATTAATTTTTGGTTCATAAAAAGTTTTTTTAAACGTATCTGCAACTCATGCTATTTGGTTTATTCGTGGAAATGGCCAGTAGGAATATTCCTTGCGGGATTTGAGAAAAAAAATCCATGAAAGCAAATATCTATCTATAATAGTCAACCCGCTTCGGTGGCCATGTCACTCTTGCAGTAGACTAGTCACAAGACTGCCGAAGACTAGGGGATCTAACTTTGGATCTTAGTCAGGTGTACTGAGGTTGTTGTTATTTTACAAAATTGTATTACACGCTCCTTCTACGCAAATACGGGTTCACTTCTTCTAAATTTAACCTTTTTAATCTCTAAAATTAATAGCGTAATTAATACATAAGCATATAGCCCGAAAGGGGTAATAAGACACGGTGCTAAAAAAAATAGCCAATAGGACACAGCAGAAATATAAAGAAATGTTGTCCAGGTGCAAATAGAAGCGTGAGTGTTAATACTCGTTAACTTAAGAGGGAAAGTGTTATCAGCGGATAAAAGAGAGGCCCCCCAGGGTGAACTGCTCATTTTCTTCCCTCTTTTTCTATTTCGTACATTGGAGTCTAAGGGCCTGTTTCATAGTCAGATTAAGTAATTCTCAATTGCGGTGCTATACTAAATACAAGACGACACCTGCCTATACTAGAATGGAATAGGCCAGTTTAGCATATGAGACTAGTCCATTCCATTCTGGGCTAGGCAGGTGTCGTCTTGTATTTAGTATATCACCGCACTTGAGATGTACTAAGTACGACTATGAGATTGGTCCATTCCATTCTGGGCTAGGCAGGTGTCGTCTTGTATTTAGTATATCACCGCACTTGAGATGTACTAAGTACGACTATGAGATTGGTCCATTCCATTCTGGGCTAGGCAGGTGTCGTCTTGTATTTAGTATATCACCGCACTTGAGATGTACTAAGTACGACTATGAGATTGGTCCATTCCATTCTGGGCTAGGCAGGTGTCGTCTTGTATTTAGTATATCACCGCACTTGAGATGTACTAAGTACGACTATGAGATTGGTCCATTCCATTCTGGGCTAGGCAGGTGTCGTCTTGTATTTAGTATATCACCGCACTTGAGATGTACTAAGTACGACTATGAGATTGGTCCATTCCATTCTGGGCTAGGCAGGTGTCGTCTTGTATTTAGTATATCACCGCACTTGAGATGTACTAAGTACGACTATGAGATTGGTCCATTCCATTCTGGGCTAGGCAGGTGTCGTCTTGTATTTAGTATATCACCGCACTTGAGATGTACTAAGTACGACTATGAGATTGGTCCATTCCATTCTGGGCTAGGCAGGTGTCGTCTTGTATTTAGTATATCACCGCACTTGAGATGTACTAAGTACGACTATGAGATTGGTCCATTCCATTCTGGGCTAGGCAGGTGTCGTCTTGTATTTAGTATATCACCGCACTTGAGATGTACTAAGTACGACTATGAGATTGGTCCATTCCATTCTGGGCTAGGCAGGTGTCGTCTTGTATTTAGTATATCACCGCAATTGAGATGTACTAAGTACGACTATGAGATTGGTCCATTCCATTCTGGGCTAGGCAGGTGTCGTCTTGTATTTAGTATAGCACCACACTTGAGGCCTGCTAAGTCTGATTATAAAACTGGCCTTAAGTGTAATAGTGTCTAGAGTGCTTAGTGTGCTTCAAGCTAAGATGCAACCTGCCTCTTAAAATATATTCGAACTCACCAAGTAGGCAACGTCGTTAATAAGGCAATGCGGTATGGTACGATTTTGATTCGAACCCCCCAATCACGGAAAAACCTCCTCCGCCTCTTCAGCCATTGCAGTGTAAGAGTGCGCATGCGTTGATAGGTTCCGGCAGCGGTTCGTTGCGCAAGTCGTGAGATCTCCTTCGTCAGCCGTGTTCCTCTCTCTATTGTCTCTGACGCACCCCTGTAATTACCTCTACCTCTACTTTGTGGTCGGCCGTTTCCTACTTCGCCGTCCGCTTGATGCGTCACGCTTAAGAGATGCTATACATAATATGGACAAACTTTGTAATGCTTCGTGTTGGAGGCTGATATATCCGGTGATACTAATTGATGCTTCGTGCTAGAGCCGGTTTATCTGGTGATAATAATTTATGCTTCATGCTGGTGGCTGTTTTATCTGGTGATACTAATTGATGCTTCATGATGGTGGCTGTTTTATCTGGTGATAATAATTGATGCTTCATGCTAGAGGCTATTTAATCTGGTGATACTAATTGATGCTTCATGTTAGAGGCTGTTTTATCTGGTGATACGAATTAATGTTTCATGTTAGAGGTTGTTTAATCTGGTGATACTAATTGATGCTTCATGCTAGAGGCTGTTTTAGCTGGTGATACTAATTGATGTTTCATGCTGGTGGCTGTTTTATCTGGTGATACTAATTGATGCTTAATGTTAGAGGCTGTTTTATCTGGTGATATTAATTGAGGTTGATCTAGCTGTGAATCCCACTTCATGCTTCATGTTAAAGGCAGATCCACCTATCTCTGTACTCAGTAATAACTAAGTTGCCCTCGGGTACAGCCAATACGGGAGGAAAAGGCTGGTGATTGATTCTGACGATGGACCATTCGTGCGATGGAAAGAATCCCATTGGGCCTTGTTCATTCCCGCTCTTTTTGTTCCTATTCTTCTTCAGAACATGAACGACGCATGAATAAGGGAGGAAATGGTCGGACTGTTGAACCGATACCTCAGGGAAATCGACCGAGACTTAATCGCTGGGGTCGGATAAACAATGTTTCAACATGGGACAGTATTTCTTACGCATTTTGTAAAACTACTAAACCAGGGGCCAATGTGCTTAAGGCTGCGTTCTCGTTACAAACTACCGTCTTACCTTTTTTCAGTCACGTAATAACTATCAGCGCATGGGATCTCCTGAATTATTTTGCGCTATAAGCCATTCTAGCCTTGCGTAAGGAACTTTCTTTTAATGTCCCCAACCAGGAATCGAACATGAACCCCATGAAGGCCTTCGAGGTGTATCAGCCAGACTTAGCGCTCTCTTCCTTGGCATGACCTCTACCTACAACTCAAGTTAATTTTAGTGAGACAATTTTGTTTGCTTCATATCAAGCTACTTCGTTTAAAATTTGTTATTTAATTTTAATTTCACAGCAAATTGAACGTTAAGTTTTCCTGTAAAAATTTCAGATCCAAGCATCCCAGGGAAAGGTGATATATTCGTAGATGCTTTGCTTATAATCTTGAAGCATTAAGAGCGTTCCTCATAGCAGGCCCAACTAAATTCCCGGCTCACGCGAGAAACAAAGCGACAAAGTTTCTTGTTAATAATTACAGTATATCCATGTTATGAGAGAATTAAGCTTTGTGCACAATGCTCAGCTGTGAGTCCATTCTAACATGGTCAAATGGGGGACAACGCGACAAAGTTTATTGTTAATAACTACAGTATGTCCCTGTTATGAGAGAATTAAGATTTGTGCACAATGCTTATCTGTGAAACCATTCAAAAATTGTCAAAATCGACCTTTTAAATTCAGTTTCCATCCAAATATCGTTTATTATTTCTACAATGTTCAGTATTAGGAACTTCTATTAACTATTAATCTCCATTAATGCTTAGTCAGAAATGATCCACGTACAATAATGTTGATGTAAATTAACTATTTCTAGCTGACTGCATCACATAGTTGATTGCCATGTGATGCACGCTCTTGACTGTATCACAGAGTTGATTGGCTTGTGATGCACGCTCTTGACTGTATCACAGAGTTGATTGGCATGTGATGCACGCTCTTGACTGTATCACAGAGTTGATTGGCATGTGATGTACGCTCTTGACTGTATTGCAGAGTTGATTGCCATGTGATGCACGCACTTGACTGTATCACAGAGTTGATTGGCATGTGATGTACGCTCTTGACTGTATCACAGAGTTGATTGGTATGTGATGTACGCTCTTGACTGTATTACAAAGTTGATTGGCGTGTGATGCACGCTCTTGACTGTATTACAGAGTTGATTGGCGTGTGATGTACGCTCTTGACTGTATCACAGAGTTGCTTGGCATGTGATGTACGCTCTTTTTACTGTATCCCAGAGTTGATGGAAATGTGATGCACGCTCTTGACCGTATTACAGAGATGATTGGTGTGTGATGTACGCTCTTGACTGTATCACAGAGTTGATTGGCATGTGTTGTACGCTCTTGACTGTATTACAGTGTTGATTGGCATGTGATGTACGCTCTTGACTGTATTACAGAGTTGATTGGCATGTGATGTACGCTCTTGACTGTATTACAGAGTTGATTGGCATGTGTTGTACGCTCTTGACTGTATTACAGAGTTGATTGGCATGTGATGCACGCTCTTGACTGTATTACAGAGTTGATTGGCATGTGATGTACGCTCTTGACTTTATTACAGAGTTGATTGGCGTGTGATGTACGCTCTTGACTGTATCACAGAGTTGCTTGGCATGTGATGTACGCTCTTTTTACTGTATCAATCACAGAGTTGATTGGCATGTGATGTACGCTCTTGACTGTATCACAGAGTTGATTGGCATGTGATGTACGCTCTTGACTGTATCACATAGTTGAAGGACATGTTATACACGCCTTTAACATATCTGACAAACAACAGAGCCCCCGTTAGTGACACATTCAACCACCAGGCAATGTACTCGACACTTGAGTGTGAGAAGAGAACTGCAATGTAATTGCATTTTTGTAACTCATTTGCTAATGTTTCTGATGTTAACTTTCTTATAAGAAATTTAACTGAAGTATATAACCTTAAAACCTGGAAATATCTAGATTGGATTCATTTTATTTAAATAGGTGGAAATTTGTTTGGAAAATTTTAAAGAATAATTTCACGTCACTAATTATAAATTGCATAATTTGTGACAAAATTCGATATCAACCACCTGCACATAGGTTTGTTTATTTATAACCAAAGGGATATCCTAAGTTTCAAATTATGATGCATTTTCATAAAATTATCCCCATCATCTTGGTCTCCTTATATTTACTAAGACGTTGATAACTTTATATAGTATCGGAAGAAAAATAAATGATATGGTGCACAGCATAGACTTTCTTTATCTTTTATCTTAATATATATATATATATATATATATATATATATATATATANTATATATACATTTACTAAAAACTAATAAGATTTGTGAAAATAAATAATATGCACTGTTACAGAAACATTGAAAAAGGTGGAACACCAAAGAGCATAACAATCAATTTCACATTTAAAGACCTCAATATATATATATATATATATATGAAAAAAATTGTTTTATAAAATTATATGTATTATAAAAGATTTTTATAATTAATAGTACTACAACTTTACAATGATAAGTTATTTTTTATCTCAAATAGGTATGGAGATATGGTCAAAATTGGATACTTACCCATATTAGGTAAAGTACTCTCAAGGTTATTTTCATAGGAAAATTAGAACTGCCATTTTGTTTGTAACGTTAAACAGTGTCTAGATGTAAAATGTAATAAAAGTCATAAGCACCGATTTTGATAAAATGGACTTTTCTCTTTTGGTCCTTAATCAAACTAACTTTAAATTCAGGGTTGGATATTTAATTTTATAAAACCCTCTGGAGGACATCATTAAAACCCTAGATACCAAGTTTTAAGCTGATTGGTTAAATGCTTTCGGCTCTAGTCCGAGATACAGACGGACAGCATTGTTTAGAATAACTTTTTCGGTTTCAGGGGTTCATGGAACGTCGACATTTATCAAAATCTCGAGTTTTTCGTTCACAAGATAACTCTCAGAAGGTCGAGATAAGCTACTGAAGAAAACTATTTTTTCTTCGCGTTTCTTGAAATGTCGAATTTGATTCCATATAAGGTCAAGCCTTTCTGATTCCCCGTCTCGCGACATGGACGCTAGTGATATTGACATCAGGAAGATTTGAGCTTGTGACAGACCAATCAAGACCCAATTTGACCACTTAACGTACATAGAGTGTAATAAGTTGATATAATTTTGGAGGGATAAAAAGCTTAGGCGCTAAAATAGTTAAGCAGAAATTCCTAAACTCCAGAAACCAAGTGGGTTTTATAACGTCCCTGGGTGCGAGTTGCCCGGCAGTAGGAGAACAAACAGGGGATGAGGAGAATACAAATGACAATACAATGTGTGTTGTATTAGATTACATAATTTTATTCGCAAAGATCCATTCTACGCTCCTATATCAGTTACCTTTCGTTTCCCGGACATTTAACTCTTAATGATCAACAGAAATATGTGGATTTTTGTACTTTTCAGAGGGAAAATGTCAACTTAAAACTATGTTTATAATTATAGCTTGATATAAAAATTTCTTTATTTGTTTGAGCAAGGCAAGATCTATGTTTCAAGTCATTACTTTGAAATCAGAACTGGGACATTTTTCGTAAAGCGTCCTTAAAAGTGAGCTAATTTCACATTTTCCTGATTTTTTTAAATTCAATTACAAAACTTAAAAGGTACATTTTTTGTTAACCTTAACATGACTAGGATACCATTTCCCTCCATTATGGCGTGAGCCGTATTTTGAAATCACTAACTTATTTTTTAAATAATCACGTGTTTTTTTTTGCTTCTGCGACACGTTTCAGCGTTCCGGTAGACACCACTTTTTTTGTTTGTTTTAAAGCGTGAAGTATATTTGACCGGGGGGAATATATCTAGTTCTGTCGCTTATGTGTATAGACAGCCGCTCTGGTGGTACAGAGAATTGTCCAAGGTACACTATTCGAGGTTGTCTGCACGTTGTACCCCTTGTGAAAGGATGTGATGATAATGAATATTGAGGTGTGGTTCTTAACATTCGGACGGACACTTACCATATAAGACCAATAAAGTTGTATATCCGTTTTATCAAAAACTATACATAATAACAACATGCTGTTTTTTGCATTCTATTTAACTTGTAAATTTAATATGAACTATATTTATATACAAATGTTACAAATTATATTTACTTAGTTACAATAAGACATAATTTTGATTAAATTAAAATTAAACCAAACATTAAATAAAAGAATATAGTTTTGAAGTTATCATAATGTTATAGAGAATAAGATAATGTTCTATCATGCAAGAAGAATATTTATAATACAATTATTTAAACAAAATTTGGTATTTTCAAATTAAATCATGTCTAGGCTGTTGAAAAAGTTCAACCGTTTTCCGCTAGATTGGTCTGTTATCCGAACCACCTCTCCCTTTTCTCCCCAACATCCTTTTGACATTATCTATCTTTCCATCTTTTTTGTTTAAGTCCAGCTACTCCCCCTTCCTTTACCCATTTATATCCTGTTCAGGTAAAACCCTTGACTTGACACTAATTGTCTTCCACTTTGTTACTACTATTACCTCCAAACCTGAGCTATTGAAAATGTTCCCTGTGATATATTTATTTACATGATGTATGCCCAAAATTTTTTTTATAGAATAGGCTTGATTTTGTTTAGCTTAGAAATAATTTGCATAAACATTGTTTCCTTGATTAGATAAAACCTATTTGTGTAACATTGGTTTTGTAAGTAGAAGTGAAAATACTCACACCCGCCTCGGTGGCGTGGTAAGCTAACGCACTATATCGTGTAGAACTAGACTGTCGGGGACAGGGAGATCGAATTTCGAATCTCGGTCGGGTGAACTGGGGTGGTTTTTCAAAAATTGTTTTTTTATCTCCCTCCACCCAAATGTGGGTTCACTTCCTCTAAATTCAACCTTCCCAATCCTTAACCCATCAACGTAATTTGTACTTAAGCGTATAAACCGAACGGGTAGACGAAGCGAAAAAATATATATATATATAAGCTTTCTCTAAATGGCTTTATTCGTGTTTTATAGACAAACAAGGACTTTTCGTACCTACAGCTGCATTAATTTTGAAGATATTAAAATTCAGGGGCGCATCCAGGAATTTAATTTAGGGGAGTGGGCCATGTGTGTCAAAGATATTATTTCTGCCCCCTGAAAATTGTCATAAAATTATTTTAATTTAAAACTTATTTGTTTTAAAAGAAATTACACTCACATACACACACGTATATACAGGTTGTTAAAAAGGTTAACATATTATGGATATTGTTGTGCATATCAAAATGAGTATTGGAATCTTATTGGTGTTATTTGTGTCGATACGTCAGTAAACTCTAATAATAATAATAATAATAATAATAAAAGAGCCTTAGAAAAAATAGATTCACAAATAACTCACATAAAGGTAAAGGTAATTTTGTATTTTTGTAATAAAAAATGTCACGATTCACCACACGGTCTATCTTTCACTTTTATCTTAAAAATATAAATTTACTAAAAACTCCTAAGATTTGTGAAACTAAATAATAGGTATATACATATTTGTATAAACACTGCTCCAAAGATCATAAATGAAATAATATACACTGTTACTTACTCTAGGGTATTAGGAACTAGGAACACTATTACAGAAAAATTTAGGAAAGAGTAACATCTTTGTCACACAAATAGCATAAGAATCAAATTCACTTTCAAAGACCTGGATTAAAAAGTATATAATTATATTTGCTTATACCTCATAACTTTTTAGTTTCATAAAAATATATTTAAAAACATATTTTTACCTTTAATAGTACTTCAACTTTACAACGATAAGTTATTATTTCAAATAGTTGTGGGAAATGATACAAGTTAAAAAGTTTCCCTCGTGTAAAGTGCCCTTAAAGTTATGTTCATGAGAAAATGAGAATTTACATCCTGTTTATAATGATAAAGAGTGTTCAGATATAAAATTAATTCAAACTCGTTAGAATGAATTTTAATAAAATCGATTCTTTATCTTTTTGCCCTTCAATTAACTACCCTTAAATTTAGAGTTAGATAGATATCTAATTCCAAAAACTCCTCCGGGGGGACCTCATGAAAACCCTAGATACCAAGCTGTAGCCCAATCTGATAAATAGTTTCGACTTTAGCCCGAGATACAGACAGACAGACAGACAGATGACATCGAGAAAACAACTTTGTTGGTTTCAGGGGGTCATGTAACCTTGACATTGATCAAAATCTCGAGTTCCAATTTTTGGACGATCACAATACTTTCTCTCCGAGGTGTCGCGATAAATTAAATATTTGTTTACAAAGCTTAGATAACCGCATCAGGGTTCTAGCCGTTGCTTGTTGTTGGTTTGATGGGGAGGTCGTTGTTCGAATCTCTCCTTCGTGAACTGAAGGTGGTTTTCCCATTTTATATATACACTCATATACCTCTAATGGTTTTCCACAAGTCCACAAGTGATTTATCACTTTGGTTCTTCCATTTTTAATTCACACAAATGCGGGTTCACTTCCTCTTAACTACCTCATCTCTACACAATCAGATTAAACCATTAATAACCTGTGTGCTGAACGTAGCAACAAAAATTAAAAAACTTAGTTCTAGATGGCTTATAATCATATAATAATAAATTTATGATTTGAATGGAAACATGATTTACAAAGTTTTTTAATTCAGATTTTTTTTTTTTTAGATTTTAGAATGCAATGTTCTTGTTAGTATAGTGTTCAAAAAAGTTAACAGTAGGGCCTATTTGTAAAGAGAGCTAGGCGTGCAGTATGTAAATTCTATTTAATAGAAATAAAATTTACAAATTGCAATTTTTCGCTTAACTTTGGCCACTTTTTTTTTTAAAGCTATTTCCATTTTTTTTAACAGCTTATCACCTGGAACAATGTGTGATTTTCACTTTGGTTTTTCTATCTTCTGTACAAAAAAATTGTGGCGCACTTATTTTAATTCTAACTTCCTCATACCATATTATATTTAAATAATTAACGTAAGTAGCGACCGTAAAAACTATGTCCCTGAAAAAAACTAAAGAAAATTGCTATATTTTCTTTAAATATTGGGAAGAAAATATATTTATAAAGTGATAGTGATTTATACAGTGATATATAAATTAAATAAATATGTCACAATATACTGTAATTAATGATTCCCTACGGTAGCTCGGAAAAATTATACTTTGAAAGAGATTCAAGCCCTTGCCCTTTGACTTTGGAAGTCATTATATGAAATCCCGAGATTGTGGCTGAAAACTCGGCATCACTCCTTGGAGAGTATATCGGCAATAGCTTGTATTGGTTGGGTAGCAAGCAACAAAGTTGAAACGATTAGGGGGAGTGGAGGTGGCTGCCTGGATTAACTGTGGAATGTAAGGACTCTCTGAAAGGGTGAAGTATAGGAGGGGGAGAGGGGATGGTGGTGTGACTGTCATAGCTACAGTAGCGCACCTATAGTGAGGTGATAATACATGGAACTACTTGGAAGAGAGATTTTCAAAACCTCAAGATGTCCATCCCAATCTTAACTTAAGCCTAATTTACCAACCCCTGGTGACCGTTGGGATAGTTTCCCTTAAGTTAAAAATAACCAGGCTACCAGTAGTGAACCGAACTTGGGACCCCTAGGTTGGTAGCCAGGTGCACTAACCACTACACCACGAGGACGGTTGACCACCCCTTAAAACTTATTTGAAAGTGGAATTTTCAGAATAAAGTTATAGCATGTCACTTAATTCAAATGACATCTACAAACTATAATCTGAACCAAATGCTAAAATAATATAAAGGAATCTGAAGAAGAGAATTAAAATTGATATATTCTGAAATTATATAATTTGTGTTCTACTCACATTACATGGATGTTCCCGGATTCGATCACCATGCTTTCACCAACTGTTCTGCTAGTATGGCGGAGTAGAAGGCGTGACAGTTTCAACGGACGTCCAACCCGTTGAATTCAACATTGAAGAAAGACCCGCATATCGCTGGTCCAAAGCTGAGAGCTACGGACACTACTCCCCTAGACGACTTCTCTGGTACCTTCTTTCTCCACTGCTCCCCCCCGCCATAACTTTTTTCTTTGTTTACATGCCCAATTTGCTAGTCAGAAAAAGAGTATATAATGGGTGATCCATAGGTTCACAAATTGTAGTTCATCTTTGGATATCCTTGAAGAAGGAACCTCTGCTCCAGAACCTGAAGAAGATACTGCTGAGCACGATGGTTGGGACCTGGGTGTCACCTCCTCGACACCGAGGGAATTTTCTTTATTTATCCAAGTATTCATTAAATTTCCAAGTCCTTCAGACTTGTTGAGATAGTCCTTAAGACTATGTATTCTTTTCTATGTCCTTCTGAATTGTTTAATTAGTCGGAATGATAATTATGCTTCCAAGTCCTTCAGACTTGTTTAGTTAGTTTATATGACTATGTTTTCTTAGGAGCTTACTTTAAGCTTCCTCTTCTCCATGAGTGTTTATTTCGTTTCAAGTCCTCATGACTTTACTATATGTCATTGCACCGTGATCGTCATGTTCACGTGTTCAAATTTTGTATGACTACACTCAGGTTGTCTAATGCCTTTAGTTGAGGACCTAGCTAGGTCAGTATCTTACATAATTCTTGTTGCCACCTCTTTTTCTGTGTTACTATTTTGGTTGCGCACAAGTGTGGAACACGGCTAGTTTTGTATAGTGGCCCACACAGATAGTATGTTCATTTGCCCCTTGTTGGCACCTCGTTGGTCCAAGTATTTGAAGTTAGTGTGTACTAGATTTGATGTATACCCTAGGGAGTGGGTAATGGTATAAATGTACTATTGAGTGCTCTGGCAGTACCCACTGGGAAAGGACCATCCATAGTACAATTGTATGGACACCTGTTTGTTAGTCATCGACTAGTGTACCTGAACTACGGTTATCTAACCGTTTATTATTTTGGATGTCGTTCCTTTGTCTAGTCAAGCTAGGTAGCTTGGCCTACATGTAACTTGGTAACTCTAAAACTATAGGATTAGCCGTTTTGCTTTATATGTTGCTAACTCTCCATGTTCTCTTTTTAGACCTTTCTGGTGGAAGTCTGGTGCTAGCCCGGCTGTCTTACAATCCTATACCCACTATCAACTTAACTTCCATTTGACTGTTGCCTTGGACACGTTCTTTTCCCGTGCTACGGGTAGTTTCTATGTTTTTGGAGTTGTTAAACCCTATCATAACAAATGTAACCCTATATCACCTTTTTATGTTATTTGTATAATAAATCTATTTTTGTTACCTATTCAATTCTTTTACACTTATGAAATATGTACCCCTACCTACCTTCTTACATATATAGATAGAAAATAGATATATGAAGGCGGTAGAATGTATCCAACCAGTACATATGTATTTTTAGCACCACCTATTTAGGGATTAGGAAGATAGAATTCAGAGTAAATGCACCTGCATTTACGAGGAGGGAGACTGGAAAACCATTTAGAAAACAAACTATCTCAGTGCACCCGACTGGTATTGAACCTTAATCTCCCCGTATTCTGCAATCCAGTCCAACACCAGAGTAGTGCGTTAGACCATGCGACCACCGAAGCGGGTAGTACATATATTAAAACATATCTTAGTAATTACAGAGTTTAAGTTTTCAGCTCCACCAATAAGTGTAATAGACCAATAGTAAGTTAAGTATATTACGTCAGCGATTACTGAACAATTCCCTACATTAGTTACCATGTTCACTATTTCTAGATATGGCTATAACAATGACATAGATAAAAAAAAATCACATCCTTTTTCTCATTCAAAAAACGAGTTACACGTTATCGCGAGAAAAATATTTAAAACGTAACTTATAGAAACTACTTTAATTTGACTACTAATACTTCGATATAAATTCAAACCGTCATCGTGGTTCTTTGGTTTAAGCCCCCTGGCTACTGACCTTGACGTCCTGGGCTCGATTCTCGGCTGGTACTAGGGGATTTTTCTAGAAAGGAGAATAGTTCCTATGCTCATCAGGGTTTGGGTAGTGGGCTTAAATTAGGTTAAGATCTTCACTGGCTCTAACCCGTCATACTCACCATCATCATCACCTCACCTCACCGGGACATGGAGAGAACCTCCGCGGAAAGGATGTACGATTAGTACATCCGGGGGTCCCCTGGACAACGGTACATTAGTACTAGATAATCTTTCCACTTCTGAGCTATAGATTAATGTAGCCTAGACATGTTATTATTATTATTATTATTATACATTCAGAGCCTTCATTAATACATATCATTTCTCTTGTATTCATTAGTCCGATTTTTTTAGCAAAACTTTTTCATTTCCAGTATCGAGTTTAGAGCAGTTTCTTTTAAACAAATTTCGTTCGTGTTTTTTTTTGTTGTTGTTGTTGTTGTTGTTGAATATGTCGGTGGACCCAGGTTTCGTTCTGATCATTCATGTGTATGCGTGTTTTTAACGTTTTCTCAAAGGTTCGTAAAGACAGAAGCATGTATTTTTCAGTGGCGGTTCCGTGAGTGTAGCAAAGAAAAGAGCGTCCATCCATACCCGAACAGTTTTTTTGTTTCGTTTTCTCAACGGAGAAAATAAAGGGTGTGAAGAGAGATGGAGAGAAAGGGTAGCAACGCGGACAGACGCGCCTTGTGACGTCAGACCCACGTGCGTGCGAGCGTGAGAGTGGAGCGACGCGTGAGGTCAGCACACATACACACACACATGACACGCGTGTGTCGGTTTATACCACGTGGAGTAGATACTGGGGTTATTTGTTTTTATAGGAACAGTAATAACTCGTTCCAAATGTAGTGCTCCGGATAGAGAAAATATCAACACACACGCGCCCGACAAACCAGACATTAAACCCACTGCCTGATATATTGCCATTCAGATGTTGAGCTCAGGTTAAATATTGATACAACCATCCACTATCCACATATGCAAGCAAAAGGCACCATTGTCCCAATATCTAACTATGTATATATATATATATGTAATGGATGTAAAAAAAATTAAATATAGGCCTATATGTGTGCGTGTAATATATATTGTACTATATGTATAAATAGCTTAGATATACATAGATGTATACATACCTATAGTGTTCGAAACTTGTTTCCCAGCGTTAAATGGCCTTACATTAATTTAGTTCAGTGAAATAAGCCGTTTATTTCATTTATATCGTTCAGTAATAGCCTACAGTCATTCACAAACTAAATACTGCCTGTAGTTCAAGTCATTCATCAATTCATCAGCTACAGCTAACGAACTACGAGAGATTTTTTTTTCCTTTTTCGTTATGGTTTCCCACCTTTCAAACAAGCGAATGGCTCTACCTGTACCATTTAAATCAGGGGTCGACAACTAGTCGATCGCGACCAACCGGTCGATCTCGTGTCAGTTTTCAGTCGATCACGTAAGAAACCAAAAGGCTATATTGTCATTAATGTCGATCTTTTGAATCTTCTGATCTCGCAAATAATAATTCCATTACCGTGGTTCGGATCCCACGTTAAACTGTAGGTCCTCCATTTCATCTCACAATCACCCAACCATTACATATTAGAGTATGTGCGTATAACCCGAAAGGGTAGTAAGACGCGGTGCTAATAATAATAATAATAATAATAATAATAATAATAATAATAATAATATTTTTATGATAGGTCATAATTGGTAATGTTAAAATAAAATGAAACATTTTAATATGAGAATATACATTTTAACTTTTCTATATTTACTTCTAGAATGGCGGGAGCATAATTATTTGAGGAGGATTGATTTTGGTAGGGGCTAAATAAAACCAATATGTACTAAAAAAAGTTTTAAAGTGGGGAAATGAAATGTGATAACGGGACCTTTGTTAAATCTTTAGGTCATTCGAGGCCCAAAGAAAATTTCGGCCCCTTTCTCTAAATGTATGTACCTTTTACCGTCCTATAACCCTTTAGTGGTCAGACACTTTAGCTCAATCGATATCGTATTTGGATACTAATAACAGGGTTCGATTCCCGGCATGGCTGAAAACTTCATCATTGGTGAAGTGCAGGTTTCTCCTTTCACAGTGATGAATAAATGGCCGGGGGGTTGGATGTTGTGTCTCTCCTAGATTTAAGTTAATTTAAAAGTCCTTTGTAAGTATAATCAATCAGTTCCGAAACTGCACGTTAATTATTTCAAATAAAATAATTAATAAAACGGGAAGTATTGAGACACGGTTGAAAAAAAAAAAGTTACTATGGTTTGTCAAATATCACTGCCTCCTTTTTGACGTTCCTAGTCGAGACTCAAACCGAAATCTTCTCATGTAATTGTTAAGCCTAAAAACAACGCAGGACATAAACGAGGTCACGTGACGAGCTCTAAGCCAATCACAAGATTTCCCGTCTCATCAGCGCGAGTTGTTATGTCAAAGCTCAACTTATCTCTACTTCATCCGCTCTGCCTGAAATCTTTGACACTGGAGAGCCAATCATATCGCAAATCAGTGCGCATGCGCTGTGGAGCTAGAAGATAGCAGACATCTCAAACTATTGCGCATGCTCTGTAAAGTTAGAAGCAAGCAAACAGCTTCGTTGGCCTTTGTGAGGAGATTTGAAATAACTTGTTAATGTAAAGGATGTGTATCGATGTATTGGTTTGTGCCACGACACAGCGTTGTAAAATTGAAAATATTCATTGATAGAATGATCTAAAATATATGTTTATTCATTAGAAAACAAAATATGTTGATAATCAGATGTTTTATGTTTGTGTTACAAAGCATCATGGGTAAATATATATTTCTGCTAGTGTGTGTATTGCTGCGACATTCGAGAAGAGTCTACTCTTTGTTTTCGGAGAGCCCGACAATTTATTTCAGTTGGTAGCATGTCATGTACTGAGTTAAGGGTCCCCAGTTCGATTCATTCCTAATGGCCGAAAAATGTATCATTGGTGAAAATGTGGGTTCCTCTGTCATAATGATGAATTTAAGACAGAGGGAGCTAGGTGTTGTGTCTGTTTTATATATGTGTTAACATCAACCAGGCATTCTATAAAATTCCTAGACCTTCAATATAATTCCTAAGTGGTTTTGGCAAAGTATAAAATAAATTAGTTTTACTGTTGTATTTCATACTTTACGTAGACATTGTATAGAATAACTAGTCATTGTATATTACAGAGAACAATAGCTAACCTAACCTAACTTTACCTTACTTAACCACCCTATTCTAAAATAACCTAACTTGCCCAACATAAATCCTAGGAATTAAGTGAACCTGCAATAAAACGGCGCAAGACTTACATAGAACTGGATTAAACAATTGATAACATATTCCAGGACTTCAAAATCACAAAGAACTTTAAAATAAGTATGAAATACAACAGTAAAACTGGTTTATTTAATAATTTGACCACCACACTGGCATTAAATGGAAAGCCCAGGCATTTTATAAAACTCCTGGATTTCACACATTGCCGGTGACACATATATATTTAAGTTAGTTTTATAAGTCTTGTGCTAATATCATCAGTTGATTTAGAAAGTACCTCCGATAAAAGGAAGAATATTTTCGAAGAACGTGTGTGTGAATCAAGCTTTATGGTTCATCCATGGTGCTTTGGATTCTCGGATACTCAGAGAGTCTAAAGTTGCAACAGCCTCCTTCCTTCTCCACCTCAACCCAAAATTGTTCACCCACCTGTAAACCTCCCAAGAAACCGACACCTTTTCAGAGATCAGAGACTCCCCCCCCCCCTCCCCGAACCAAAGGTTCCAAGGTTGATAGACGTAAGCCACGCCAGTTGTATTGTGTTGTCCTTAGGGAGATCTCACTCCTCTCGTCTTACCTCTCGCCTCCCTCCTGTCACCCTCCCCCATTGCTCTGACCCGATAATACAATACCGCTGAGTCTACCCACTTTCCCTTCGACTAATGCTGTGCTCACGCGGGAAAGACTAGCCCTCTTATCAGGGATGTCCGATTCTGTAGCTTTTCATTATATTTTAGGGGACAGTCGTTCTAATAACACTGACTGGAGCCAGTCCACAGTCCAGTTTTTATAGGAAAGGCCTATCCAACAGATAGATAAAGTTACTAGATCTGATTCCACGTATTCATACGTCAAGTTACGTTATTCGCGACTGTTACTTTTGATAAATGTTTTCAATAACAAAAAAATAACACAAATAATATAATTAGATTATTAAATTATGTCGTAAAAAACTGGTCTTTCTTTACTAAGGGCGTTTCCCCCCTGGGACACTTGTGTCTGGTCTTCAAATACATTATTGAATGGAGATTTTCCTCCTGGGACACTTGTGTCTGGTCTTCAAATAAATTATTGAATGGAGATTTTCCTCCTGGGACACTTATGTCTGGTCTTCAAATATATTAGATTGAATGGAGATTTTCCCCCTGGGACACTTGTGTCTGGTCTTCAAATACATTATTGAATGGAGATTTTCCTCCTGGGACACTTGTGTCTGGTCTTCAAATACATTA
>CABFVZ010001013.1:116992-132047 GCA_902151445.1 Timema monikensis
GGTGTAGAGAGAGTACCGGGTCAATCTCACAGTACCCGAGGCACGCATCGCCCTCGAACAGCAAACAGCCTCCCCACGTCCAATGTGGAGGCCGTCAGAGGTTCACCAGCGGAGAAATGTCGCATTGGTCGTTCTGATAATTTAGACCAGTGGTTCCTAAACGTTTTCTGTGACCACCAACCCCTGGCCTCCTCCCCCTTGTTTCCATAGATTCATTCTTAAGGCCCAGTTGAATATTCGTCGAATAGAATAAGTTGTCATTAAATTCCAGGTCACTCTTGACAGATAGTAAGGAAATGTTGGTACCACCGTGTGAAGAAACTTTAAGCTCTCTCTATGTTTCTACTGGAGCCATATTTGATTTATCACGACAAATTTTTTCTTTAATAAAAACTCCAAAAACACCTTGTCTCGCTTCCACTATACTCTCACCTTAAATCCATTTAAGAGGAGTCCTAGATTATTCCTTTCAGCAGCCACATCAATATCCATTGCTTAGGGAAAAAAAATCCATCAAGGCCAATACAAATTATTTCTAATTGATTTCGACTTGACTTAAATTTTCGTTTTAACTGTACTTTCAGTTCTGTTCTTTAGAGGACGTGTCTCATACGGGTCCTAATTTGACACTAAAACTAGTTATTGACACAGTGCATTAACAAGAATATAGAAAACATGACTAACTGGTGTGTATACCATTTAAAAGGCTGCTATCTCTCAACGATGGTTTTAGAACGGCTATCTTCCTAAAACACCAGCAAAAGATTGATCACTTTACATTAGAGCCTAACAGTGAGCGTCCACTGCATTAATAGCATTCGGATGTCCGAAGGGGGGCGGTTCTCAACATCTACCCTTCGTTTCTATCGTGTCGCCTTTTGTGTGTCCTAGTTTCTATAAATATCGTCGGAGGCACGTGTAGTCGTAAGGATATAGACTATAGACAAATACTCTATTTGCACCCCACTAAGCTATCAGTAATCAACCAGTGGGTACTGTTGTAACTAATCTAATTTAACTTTGAAGTATTATTTTTATGATCGTTAATATGTTTTATTATTTTATTTAACTACTCTTTGCTTTTTTTTAAAAAAGTTTATCACAGTTATTTTGACAAAAATAACACATTCTTGTTTCGTGAGCTAGCTTGATTAAATCAACTTTAAAAACGTTCCCCAGAAGGCAGACTCTTACTTTATAATTAGTGATATAAGGGGGGGAATAATAACTCACTCACACGCGGTAGTTCGCGAACTGGTGGAGGACTAAAATGAAAGATGTAGTTCGATCGCGAACGATGAATTTCACAAACGACTTAACTACAAGAAGTAGTTCGCGAACTCTTGAACTAGATAAATGAACTGCTCATTTCAGTGAACTAAATCACTTTGAATTGTCCCAAACAGTGAACTGTACTGTTCATCTCTAAACTAAAGAAAGATAATAAAGCCGGGAGTTCCGAATGCTAATGTTGGGGAGTGCTTGTACTACTTAGCATTCCAGATGACGTCATCCGAACGCACCGCACGGATCAGATTTGTATCTGTCTCCCGGGGTTCTTATCGGTATTGATGATGACCCGTGCGTACGATGCGGATAGGTGAACGCTAGTTTCTTTTACAATAATGTAAAGAATACAAAAATCCTATGCAGGCTAGAGGATGCTTCTTACCTGATATGTAGCGGTGGTAAGTCGAGATAGAATTTTTCATGTTAATGAATTTTCGTTTTATTCGGCGAGTTTTAAATATATAAAACGAAAACACTATTATTATTATTATTATTTTTATTTACTTTTCATCACGACTATTCGGGTTATACGCACGTGTACTTATTACGCCAGTGATCTGAAAGTGAGGAATGTTGAGTTTATAGGAAGTTTACCCACATTTACGTGAAGGGAGGGTGGAAACCATTTCAAGGAAAATCACCCTCAGTACACCTGACCGAGATTTGAAACCCGATCTCCCTATCATCAACAGTTTAGTTTGTTTCGAGAGTGACGCCTTAGACCATGCAGCTACCGAAGCAGGTAATAGATTATTAAATAGCTTTAAATGTCACAAAACCTTTTTATTTAAAGGTTTGTTGTTGTTGTTGTAAATTGCTTACGACACAGGCTAATTGATTTATTCCCGGAAATGTCCAGCACAAATCTTCCTGCCAGAATTTGCTGTAGACTATAGAATAGTCCGTGGAAATATGTTGTCTTTATAGGATGGGAAACAGTCCGACATTTTAGCTCATTCGGTAGCGTGTCTTGGATCTGATCCTTGGCATGGCTGAAACATTTATCAGGGGTGAACTGTGGGTTTTACCTTCCTCAGTAATAAATTAACGGCCGTGGGTTTGGTTTTTGTGACAATTCTTGTTTTAACTTATCTTATAAGTCGTGTGCTGATATAGTGAGTCAGTTCAGAAAGTGCACGCAAATAACTTGAATAAAAAAAACTATAATAGGAAATTAGAAAAATATATTTTTTAAATTCAATTATATTCTGTCCAGGTGAAAATAGCTAAGTGAATGTTTATATTCATCAACGGAAGAGAAGAATTGTTATCATCAGATAAACAAGAGGCTTTGCAGGGTAAACTTCTCATGTTCTTCCCTCTCTGTCTATTTCGTACACTGGCATCTAAATGCGATAGTGCTTAGAGTGCTAAGGTGTTTCAAGTTAATATGCAGCCCACTTCGCTAAATAGCCTCGAAATCTCCAAGTAGACAACGTTGTTAATACTACTCGACACAGTAAACATTGCATGCGGAAAGAATGTCAACTATTTGAAGAATGAAGTGAGAGACCAACGATATGGGTGCACACGAATTGTGGAACAACTCATACGGGTGCACACGAATTGCGGAACAACTCACACGGGGGCACATGAATTGTGGAACAACTTGTACGGGGGCACATGAATTGTGGAACAACTCATACGGGTGCACACGAATTGCGGAACAACTCACACGGGGGCACATGAATTGTGGAACAACTCACACGGGGGGCACATGAATTGTGGAACAACTCACACGGGTGCACACGAATTGTGGAACAACTCATACGGGTGCACACGAATTGCGGAACAACTCACACGGGGGCACACGAATTGTGGAACAACTCATACGGGTGCACACGAATTGTGGAACAACTCATACGGGTGCACATGAATTGTGGAACAACTCATACGGGTGCACACGAATTGCGGAACAACTCACACGGGGGCACATGAATTGTGGAACAACTCATACGGGGGCACATGAATTGTGGAACAACTCATACGGGCGCACACGAATTGTGGAACAACTCACACGGGTGCACACGAATTGTGTAACAACTCATACGGGTGCACACGAATTGTGGAACAACTCATACGGGTGCACACGAATTGCGGAACAACTCATACGGGTGCACATGAATTGTGGAACAACTCATACGGGTGCACACGAATTGTGGGAACAACTCATACTGGGGCACACGATTTGCGGAACAACTCATACTGGGGCACACGATTTGCGGAACAACTCACACGGGGGCACATGAATTGTGGAACAACTCATACGGGTGCACACGAATTGCGGAACAACTCATACGGGTGCACACGAATTGCGGAACAACTCATATGGGGGCACACGAATTGTGGAACAACTCATACGGGTGCACATGAATTGTGGAACAACTCATACGGGGGCACATGAATTGTGTAACAACTCGTACGGGTGCACATGAATTGTGGAACCACTCACACGGGGGCACATGAATTGTGTAACAACTCATACGGGTGCACATGAATTGTGGAACAACTCGTACGGGTGCACATGAATTGTGGAACAACTCACACGGGGGCACATGAATTGTGGAACAACTCACACGGGCGCACATGAATTGTGGAACAACTCATATGGGGGCACACGAATTGTGGAACAACTCATACGGGGGCACATGAATTGTGGAACAACTCGTACGGGTGCGCATAAATTGTGGAACAACTCACACGGGGGCACATGAATTGTGGAACAACTCATATGGGGGCACACGAATTGTGGAACAACTCGTACGGGTGCACATAAATTGTGGAACAACTCGTACGGGTGCACATGAATTGTGTAACAACTCATACGGGTGCACATGAATTGTGGAACAACTCGTACGGGTGCACATGAATTGTGGAACAACTCGTACGGGTGCACATAAATTGTGGAACAACTCACACGGGGGCACATGAATTGTGGAACAACTCATACGGGTGCACATGAATTGTGGAACAACTCGTACGGGTGCACATGAATTGTGGAACAACTCGTACGGGTGCACATAAATTGTGGAACAACTCACACGGGTGCACATGAATTGTGGAACAACTCGTACGGGTGCACATAAATTGTGGAACAACTCACACGGGTGCACATGAATTGTGTAACAACTCATACGGGTGCACATGAATTGTGGAACAACTCGTACGGGGTCACATGAATTGTGGAACAACTCGTATGGGTGCACATAAATTGTGGAACAACTCGTACGGGTGCACATGAATTGTGTAACAACTCATACGGGTGCACATGAATTGTGGAACAACTACGTACGGGTGCACATAAATTGTGGAACAACTCACACGGGGGCACATGAATTGTGGAACAACTCATCCGAGCTCGGTAATACCCTTACACGAACGGCGGAGTAAAAATTAAATTCATAATGACTTTGTTCAAAATGGAACATGAAGTTTAGGTTAGGCTATGTTAGGTTGGTTTAGGTTATGCTAGGTTAAATTAGGTTAGGCTAGGCTAGGTTAGGTTAGGTTAGTGGTTAGAAGTTGAATGGGACTACAGATTGTTAACAATTCGAGTGCGCCCAGCGATACACGTGGTCATTCGTTATCTTGACGTCCTGGTGTGTACACTCCGGTCATCTTACCGAGGAGGGCGCGTAAGTTTGACTGTTTAGGACTTTCAGAAGTTTTGTGTATATTGCTTTTACTTTATTTTGGCCTCTTTCGACAAACATAACGGATAACTAATCAACTTTAAATACAAGGTACGTAAAGTGTTTTTAAAATGGCTTCAAATAAACGCGCTAAACCAACTAATCACAGTGAAGGACTTATGTCGCATTTGCCATTTGTTACTGAATGTACTAGAGCACTATAGTACTATGAGTATCTCCTCTCACCCCTCCACCTTTTATACTCTAGAGCAGCGGTTCTCAAACTGGGGTACGTGGGCACCTTTCAGAGGGTACGCGAGCAGCTCTCAAGGGAAGATTGGAAAAATAATAAGGGACTTATGGAAAACCATAATTGTTTTCAGTTACCATTATCTGGTTATTTCCACCCCTCTTTTCCCCCTATTTTCTCGCCTGGAGACCAATTTCTGAGAATATTCAACCCTCTACTTGGTACCTTCTACATTAGCAGTTTATTATGCCTTTCTCAACAATATATCTCTGTGTGAGTGGTTTGTTTTTATCTATAATGTACCTAAAAAATAAGTACCACAATAGGCTAAATTTGGAGCCGGACCTCCGCTAAAAAGTTTCAACTGGACAATCAAACATCAAAAAGTTGTGCCAAGCCATGTAGCCACACCCCTCTCACTGAAAATCTTTGAGATTCATAAAATATCAGCTCCAGAATTACAGTTAAAAATTTTGATTTGAAAATATTGTGTTTAGGTTTACTTTTTTTCCTTTATTTTTGAACGAATTTGTGAAGAAAATGCATAAAACTTTTCTACAGAATATTTACAGTAAAATCATGTGTTTTTTTTAACTGATCAAAAGATTTTAAGCCTGTCATTTGGATTATTTTTTTTTATCTTGGGCGTACATTAAACTTTTAGTCATGGTCAAGGGGTACAATCTAAAAGAATTTTGAGAACCGCTGCTCTAGAGCGATTACAGCGCTTGACCACAAGATGCAATGTTTCCTGTGTCGTGTAGTAGGTCATCTCGTTCGATGACGGCAGTAGAACTTTTTCTTCCTAGGACCTGCAATAACGCGCAGCGCTACGGAGTAGTAGACCCGAAGGTTTTTCGTTCAGAGAGCCCTTAGCAAACAAGCAAAACTTCAAAAAAGAAAAATATACACTTTTTTTTTTCTTCGCATAGTAAACTTTCTCAAAGAAAAAAAAACCCTGTAAAGACGTCGTAAGATTTTTCCATTTTACTTATTTTACCACATCCTTCTTGGAATATTATGTTTTTAAACATTATAATAACATAAATAATTGTGCTATTGTTTTATTCTGGGTTAACAATTTAGACTCATTGCTAAGGAGGGATGAACAAGAGGGATGAAAATGCCCCTAAATAAGGGCTGTTATGATAATGAATCAGGACTGTTCCATGTGTGATCTGTGATGTTTTCAGTGAAGAAGATACCAATTTTTGTAATTATTATTCTTTGCAGCATGTACTGATACAATTTTACTATAGGTAGTATATTATTAATATTTTTGCATTGAGAATTATACAGTAGAGCGTCAATAATTCGGACGTCGAAAATACGAATCACAAAAAAAATAATATATACATTATAAAAAAAACACATTTGTATCAATAACAGAAACATGGTTGCCAAAAAACGCACCTAAGCCCTTGTTAAAAAAAAAATCAAAGACTTTTTTTCGTTGTTAGATTCTTACATTAGAACCGACACCTTGGCTCAGTTGGTAGCGTGTCTGTCTACTGAGCTAAGGGTCCCGGGTTTGATTCCCGGCATGGCTGAAAATGTATCATTGGTGAAGTCTGTGTTTAGCCTTCCACATTGATAGACTAACGCCTGGAGACTAGATGTTGTGCCTGTCCTAATCTGGAACGAGGTCAACTCAGCCTCGTGAGGACAAATGAGAAGATACTTGAATACATAAGTAGCGGATCTGGTCTCTAAAATTGAGATTAACATTCAAAGGGATCCTTGTGCTGACCATATAACACCCTCTATCCGCAGAAGTTGGCACTATATTCGCCAACAGACAATGGCTGCTCGGTCGGGAGCCAACCTTAATATTAGTTTAATTATCTTATTGATTATGAACTGAAAATAGAATACAAACAAATAATGGCTATTCGAGATGGACAATTTTCGGTAATATTTTCAGATGGTCAAATCCCAGGGGAAGAGGATGTGTGTGTTTTGTTCATTATAATAATAATAATAATAATAATTATTATTATTATTATTATTATATGTATTTATTAGCACCACGTCTTACTACCCATTCTGGTTATACACCTATGTACTAATTACACTCATATGATATGGATTATGAAGAATAAATTTTGATGAAGTGTACCTGCATTTACTTGGAAGGAGAGTGGAAAACCATTTTAAGTAAAAACCTCAATAAACCCGACCGAGATCGAACCTCACTCGAGCTCTCCTTCTTTGGGCATCCAGTCTAACACGAGAGTGATGCCTTAGGGGTCGTCCATAAATCACGAAACGCTTCTTTCCTATCTTTTTAGGCCCCCCTTCCCCCCAGGTAACACCATGTAAACATTTATCCAAGCCCCCTCCCCCCGTGTTACGTAACTTTTCTCACCAATAATGAATCTCATTATTTCATTGGGAAGTTTTGTGATACTAAAGGAGGATTCAGAATTAATACTTCTTGAAATCAATTTTAACTCTTGAACATAAATGATTTCAGAGAGTAATATTATTTATGGATAGCTACAGTAGTCCCGTGGCTTCTTTGGTGCTGACTGACAGTTCACAGTTGACTTCTGACAGCCAACATTTAGGTATATACCTAAATTTTGACTATCAGAAGTGACAGCTGCTAAACACGTGTTTTTTGCAGATCATATGATTTGGCGTAGGGATACATAATTTTGTCTGGTAACTTTTCAAAGCCGTTATCTGTCAGCTGTGAGCTGTCACTCAGCACCAAAGAAGGCACTACTATGTGCTGAGTAAGATCCAGACAGCACTACTATCTGCTGACTAGAATGGCCCTTTTCTGTAGGGGCGCTACATGATGATGTTGGAGTGCCCACATACGATGCTTGACGCTGGGGAAGACATCTTTCTTAATATTGTGCACTTTTTTTGATAATCATATTATTATCATATAGAGAGATATTTAAACAATTCTAGACATACAACTTTTCTAAATTATATTTTGGATTAATCTACAATTTTACTTCAGTTAACTTATCAATTCCTAGACTCATGTTTCGTTCCAACAAAGATCCTGGATCCTGGTTTCACTCTTGAAAAAGACTAGATGGCCAATGAAGCGGAGATTGGGGTTCGAATACCTGTCAGGTGTACTCAAAGTGTATTTTCCTAAATGGTTTTATATTCTCTCTCCCCGTTAATGAGGATAGATTACCTCTAAAATTCTACCTTCCTCGTTTCTACTCCATTAGATAAATATAAAAAAATTAGCTAGAATAACTACAATTTGACTATATCACCCTAAAAAAGTATACTAAAACGGTAGAATTTTAAAGGTAATCTATCAGCATTTGCATGGAGGGAGAGCTTCCCGCCATTTATGAAAAGCAACCCTCAGTAGATATGACTAGTAATCGAATCCCACATACCCAACATCGGCCGTCTAGTCTACTGAGAGAATGACAATTTAGACAATGCTGCCACATTGTGCATTTATATACATACACACTAATTTATCAGAAGCGAAAAGGTATAGGCTTTAATTCATCTACCTTTTGAAAATAATTAATGATATTTGAAGCTTTAATTTCATAACATGCTGCTGGTACGAATAAATAACACTTATTGATGGACTCCTCAAACTTGCCTTGAGATAAATTCTGTACAACCTCTTTTTGAGACTCTTCCACTGGCTTTTTTTTTTTTAGATATCACTTTTTATACACAAGCAATTAACAAGTATCTTCTTTTTGAAGAGATTGTTATTTTTTTGTTCAACACAAACAATTATTCACGGCTTATGTAAAAGAATGTGCATTAAACATTTAAATTATACTCAAACTCAACTATAATTATAAATTAAGGCTGCTTCGAGTGACAGCTGCTATCCATCTAACAGTACGTGAAGGGGTCAGTAGAATGGACAAATTTAAACAAGTGTGGTGAGTATAAACATGTCACTGTCATGCGCTTAGAAAAATGTTTTCGAATGTGCTTGGCGTTCGTAGTCTCGGGCAGACAATAACACCTAAGCGCATTTGAAATATTGATATAAAAAGAGTAAGTGCTAAACTTACATTGTCAATGCCACAGATATTCGGAAGTTATTTATATGTTTATCAAAGGTGAAAACATGAATAATAATATTGTTTTTCAACATTAGATTTTGAGTTTAAGACCTGTGTTACGTAACACTTTGGTGTACCCCACCCTCCCCTCATGAAACAACATGTAGACATGTAGCATGTAGAGTTCCCCCTCTCGCCCCCCTCAAAGCGTTACGTAGTTTATGGATGACCCCTTAGACCATATGACCACCAAAGCGGGTGATAATAAAATTGAAGTATTAGCATGTCTGGTTTACAGCAAACACAACTTTAGTGACACATTCAACCACAAAACGCTGTAGTCGACACGTAAGTGTGATAAGAGAATTGGAATATCTATTGTTGCTTTATTGTATATTATTCAAACAACTGATTGTTTTAGTACTTTTTTTAAGAAAAGAAAGTGGATCTTTTTCCCTGAAAAAATAAGGGGAAAAGGTTTCATCTCACGTCTTTGAGTATGGCTGTATGAATATAATGCATCCCTACGCCAACAGCTGACATAATTATATCACTTTGGATCACTGAAGTGAAAACAGATGGTAATATATAAATGTGTTAGTTTACCAAAATAATTTAGACCAAACTTGTTTATAGTTATTTGAGGTTGGGACAAAGTTTATTTATCGTTTTATTCCACTTACTAAAATTATTTTTCACAGCACTTTCACAAAAGGTCTAACAAATAAAGCTTCAAAATGGTGGCCGAAAGATTAAAACCATGTATTTGAAAATGACGCAAACAAGCTCTTTAAAATGGTGCACCCACGCAGCGGAAAACTATATTTTATTCAGTTAAATATTTCAAAATACGATAAAATAATCATAAAATAATGTATTATATATACTTATAATACTATAATACATCATACATAATATATAATACATAATGTATTATATATACATATAATACATCATTTTATGATTATTTGTCATTATGTATAAATAATACATTATTTTAGGATTATTTATCATTACATATATATATGAATGACAACTATTTTCTCTTTTACAAGTAAATGCTATGCCTTTATTGAAATGTATTAATGTATGCACTATCTTACACATTATAGATAACCTTCCAAGACAAAGAACAAGTACTTTTAGGGTGACCTGGTGGTCTAGGGGTAAGGTGTCAGACTTCTGTGCTGGCGGCCGGGGTTCAATCATCGGTCCCGGCACAGATTTATCTGATTACCAGATCCTTCCTTCACCTCTGTCAAGACATCTTGTGAATGTGGGGAATGCCAGGCCTCCACCGTGGTTCGGATTCCACGTTAAACTGTAGGTCCTTCATTTCATCACACAATCACCCTACCATACACATTAGCGTAAGTGCGTATAACCCGAATGGGTAGTAAGACGCGGTGCTAATAATAAGTACTTTTAATTATGTTTAGAATATGGTTTCAAATTGGATAAAAGGAAATGATTAAAAGTAGATAAAGTAATGTGAGAAAGCTTAAGTTAACGTTATTTTAAATGAAAGATATAGCATGTAATTAAAAAACTTATCATTTATAAGAAAACAATTGTATTGTACAAATGTTGGCAACCCAAAACCTAAACATATGATTTTTCAACAGTCATTCAGGTAAAAAGCTATGGTATCAGTGGTTCTCGTGTATAGGCACTGCGGAACTGCGGCATCTTCTATTTCCACTTGATATTATCGATAATATTTAATATAATGAGTCTTTGTTTCTTTAATTTTTGAAGTTATACTTCTTTAGGCGCGTTATGAAAAAATGATGAGAGTGAAATTTTAAGATGCGCGCGCATCACCGTAACACAAAAGTAACAGGTTGAAGCTAAACCGCTCATTAAGCCTCGGAAAAAAAAAGCTACCAACAAAATAGAAATAGAATCCTCTGTTAGTCGCGCATGTTGGTACGCTCATAGAGAAATGTATACTATGTTGTTCCTTTCTCTATGGTACGCTCGTCGCCTCTGATCACTGTTTTCATATATATAATATTTATCCACGTGTTTCTAGTTTCTACATTCACAACACGTGTTTTAGTTTCATACAAGTGCGAATTATATATGTGCTAATAAATTATATTCAGTAGTGATTTAAATTGAATATTTAGATTAATATTATTTACTATTCGTAAATATTAGTGAAAAAAATTGTGCTTATAGACTTTTTTCAAGTGCTCCAATATAATTGAGGTTAACTATCCGTATGTATTATTTATTGATATAAATTAAAATATTATTATGTAACATAATTAATACTAAATATTATCATTTTATTGTAATTAATTATTTGCATGCAATTAAAAACTATTTTTTAATGATGCCAAAGAAGTATAACTTCTCACGCGCGTACATAAGTACACACACCCATTTTTTTTCTTTATTTTTGTAGTACATTATATATTCCTTAAGCTTAATGTTAGTACTTCAGTAACCATCCCCCAGTTTATGAAAAAGATGCAAAAATCTTTGTATTGAACTGTGCGCTTCATAGTGCCAGCTACGTGGTGTTTGACTGTTGTGTGCATGCGCACATAGAAGGGTGGTGGGGAGGAAGGTGGGACTGCCAGGTAGAGAGAGCACTGTTGCTCTCACAGTGCCGGCTCTGGCGTGATGGCGGAAGAAAGTTTTTTTTACTCAGCATGTGTTGTGCTTATAAACCGTGTACCATATTCTTGAATGTGATAAAGTGTAGAAGAGTGTAGAATTAGATTATTATTCTTTTTCCACATATTCTATTTGATAAAAATTTTTTTGTTCTTTTATTTAATAGAAAGACTAAATGCGCTTGCAGTACTTTCAATGGAGAAAGATTTCCTCAGTTGTCATCTAGAGATCAGGGAGAAAATTATTGAATATTTTGCGCAAATTAAAACAATAAGAATGGATTTCATTTTTAAATGAATAGATCAAGCTTGAACTGTACCAATTTAAGTTAAAGTAAGTAAAAAAGTTTTTTTTTTGCTAAGATTTTATCACGTTCCTGAATAAATTTTCTTTTTATACATATTTTTTTCCTTCTACACAATTTTAAAACAAAGGCTAAACATTTTCTGGAGCAGCACCTCCACTAATTTTATCTACGAGCCACCACTGGTGAGTATACTCTACCAAAATCATGGTAGGTATATACCTTTGCACAAGGATGCTACTAGGAGCTATATTCCAAACTAACATGGACCATCCGTAGAGGTGTATTTTCTTGCCTGCTTCGTATTTCAACCACCCGTCGCGTCGGAGCAGCAGGACGGGAAGGTAGATGTGCTGTTGCTATGCGCACACAAGGATGGTGTAAAGACACTCCCTTGAAGATGCTAGGCTTGTTTACAAAGACAGTAAGGACCCTCTCTGGACCAAGAAACTTCTCTCCTCGCTCGATGAAAAGCCAGCAGTTCCTTTCTGCTCTGCAAGTGAAACCAGCCATGAAAATAGTCAGAGGCGCTATTCTCCAATCTCTGTCCTGGCTGTTTTTATTTTAATTTGAGCCTTTTCCTCATTTGATAGGATAATGGTCTATATAGTTTAACCCATTACTGTTTCCAGCCTGTGGCCTGGGGACTGGATGTTGTGTCTGTCCCAGTCTTATGTTAGATTATAAAGCATATGAAGCTACGACAGGCCCAGCAAGCTGGTAGTGGAGAATATATGACTTGAATAAAAAACTGACCTTGGCCACAGGCTGGAAACAGTAGTGGATGTAAAGTAAAATCAGAGATAAATATATACATTACAGTAGCCCCATGGCTTCTTTGGTGCTGACTGGCAGCTCACAGCTGACAGCTAAAAGCTTTGAAAAGTTACTAGACTATATTATGTATCCCTAGGCCGAACCATGTGATCTGCAAAAACACGTGTTTAGCAGCTATCACTTCTGACAGTCAAAATTTTAGCTACAATTCATTCACGACATAAGTTTACCTGGATGTCAGCTCGAAATGTTACTAGAAGTAATCCCTAATATATCACTACGCCAACAGCTGACATCTATCACTTTGGATGACTGTAATAAAAACCTATCGTAAACAGTTTGTATATACCTAAATGTTGACTGTCAGAAGTCAGCTGTGAGCTGTCAGTCAGCGCCAAAGAAGACGTGGGGCTACTGTAGATCCCCAACATCCCCGGATAAAACTTTCCCAGATCTACCGTGGTTACGTGAAACTACGGATAGTAGCGAACTATTAGCTAACGTGATATTCATGTAACAAACATAAATACGGTAAAGTTTAATTGATAAATTACTCACAGTAAGACATTAACAACATTAAATAAAGTACAGTACATAATAATGTGAGTTCACTACAGTGTACTTACTATTTTATTATTCATTCCTCTTGTTGAAACGATCACTGATTATGATGATGATGATGATGATGGTGATGGTAATCGTGATCGTGATATGATAGCAATATACCCAAGATAAGGAGATGAAGTGGGGTGATGGCGTAGGCATTGTGACTTTTAAAACTATTTTCTCCTTTATTTAAAAATAAATAAAATTGGGTAGCGGTAAATCGCGGATACTACGGATACCGAATAAGCAGATACGACGGGGCCCTACTGTATATTACATTTAACAAAATAATTATTATAACGGCTCAATTTAAGTGCTAGTACGAGGGAAGCAGTTTTATAAGAAGTGCACCTACAATAGCCCGTGAAGAATATAAGAAAACCACCTCAGTCCCAATGTAACCTGCGACCTCCCACCAACTGAGATCATTGCAATGGGAGACTAAAAGCCAAACAAAGGAATATCACAAGGCTCATACTACAGTAGATCTTCTGGGCTGGACCTTTGTAAAGTTTCTTTGCAATTATGGTGATGAAGGTAAAGGAGGGGATATTAAACCCTCAAATATTTAAGAAACCTTCACGCAGCTCTAGTTCTTTTGGAAAAGTTTCAACATCTCCCCCATTCCATAGAATATTTTGGGTGTTATTACTATTTCGAGGTCAACCGAACTTTGTAGTTGTTGTCGAGAGCTTTACTGAAAGGTATGAAACAACAATACAACAGATTGTCCAAGTTGAAGGGGGGTATCCCATTGTTCATGAAATATAACAGAATCTTTAGTCATCGCCAAAAATATTCCCCATTTCGGTCAAACCTCATCATAAGGTCATAAATTTTGTTTTGCCACTACTCTTTAAAGACCAGTTCACAACAGGACATGACGTCATTGAAACGTGATGACCACAAGTCTTGATGTCTTGGGTAGCTCAGTTTACATCGAAAGATTTGTTCAGATGGTGAATTATCTTTTAATAGTTTTCTATTGTCCAATTGTACAGACCATTATTTGATTATCGTGTATTGTGAGTTACCAAGAGCTAAAAACCGTGGTTTATGATTGTAGTCTAACTTGTAGGGGATATAATCGAGTGAATTAGCAAAAACAAACTTATCTATATAAAAGTAAAGTGACAATTTTCTTTTTCATTTACGGGAACAACCATTCTAAAATCACTGATGGGAACCGGAGAAAGTATTGATTATACAGTAGCCCCATGGCTTCTTTGGTGCTGACTGACAGCTCACAGCTGACGGCTTTGAAAAGTTACCAGACAAAATTATGTATCCCTACGCCAAACCAAATGATCTGCAAAAGCATGTGTTTAGCAGCTGTCACATCTGACAGTCAAAATCTAGGCATATACCTAAAGGTTTACTGTCAGAAGTCAGCTGTGAGCTGTCAGTCAGCACCAAAGAAGCCACGGGGCTACTGTAGTTCTTTGGTAGGAAGTATGTTCTATAAGGTTTTTTACCTACCAGAATTCTTATATTATCTCCATTAGCTACATTGCAAGCCTGAGTCATCATTTTGTGTGCATTTTTAAAGTGT
>CABFVZ010001013.1:132087-143219 GCA_902151445.1 Timema monikensis
TGTTGGTGTAGGGTGTAAGGCCTCTTAAGCGAGTGAGAAAAGTGCCTCAAACTCACTTCACGTCTGTACAAGAACAAATGAAACATTTTGCGGAAAAAACGTGGAATAAATTATCGCAAACATAGAAATGTCAATTTTCAAAACTGGGGTGGCTTCTATGAAGTCCCCTCTCCTCAAAGTAAACATATCATTTGTGGGCTTATTAAAACAGATAAAACTAAAATTTCTGCGGATCAATCCGGAACAAACGATAGCAATAATAAGAAACAGTAATTTCTTAAATGGTGGGGAAGGGGACATCTTCGTGTACGTCATTCAGTAGACCTAATTTCTCAAAGCCTAAACTTTAGGATTTATGACTTTACGACTTGTTAAATTTATTATGAACGGATAAAGGATTACTTAAGGTGGCTGCTTAGGTAGCTGATATATTGCCAATCAGATGTTGCACTTAGGTTAAATATTGATGAAACCTTCAACAGTACACGACTTTGTTGTTTACTAGAATGAATACAAAACTATCTTCTATGACTCTATAGATATATACTTGTAAACATAGTTTAAAAGATGACATTTTCCCTATGAAAAGTACAATAATCCTCATATTTCTGTTGATCATTAAGAGCTAAATGTCCGGGAAACAAAGAGTAACTGGTATAGGAGTGTAGAATGGATCTTTGTGGATAGAATGATGTAATTTAATACATCACACTTTGTATGGCCGTTTGTATTTTCCTCCTCCTCTGTTTGTTCTCCTACTTCTGGACAGCTACACCCAGGAACGTTATAAACCCAATTGTGTTTCTGTCATTTAGGAATTTCTGATCACCTTTTCAAGCACCTTAAATGAATTTATAAAAATGTAATTTTAGGTCTAGTGGTGCTAGGTTCAGCAAAGTCTTGTTTTTATAAATTTATTTCTAATGAATTTGAGAAATATAGTTTAAGAGTTGTGAGCAGAGGTGCATTTGCGTCCGTGTACCGTCGTTGTAATAAATGTTAAATGGTGACTTTTTCTTCCACCCCAACTACTCCTAAACCCCGTTTCGAAACTGACCTACAAATCATTAATTTTTTTTCCTTTCTCAAAATAATCTTTATGAAAGCTATCTCTGAAAGAGGAAAAGAATAACAGAAATAATTGCTACGGACACATGTTAGAATTGACAGGTCTTAAAAAAAAATGTATAAGGGAGAAAGGAATAAGGGAGGAAGAGGTTGTTTTTTTCTGTTCCAAAAACCTTGAGACCTCACCTAACTGTTCACGTGGTTTAGGATGGCAATTCGGAGGAGGGAGGAAGCAAAGACCTTCAAACCATGTGTTGTCGACTCTACTTGAGTTGCTAAGGGCTGACAGTTTGAGTGCAGTGGTTATTAGGGGTGGAACCCCCCATTTACAGCCCCATTCAACTTGATGTTCGAGCATGTGGAGCGAGAGGAATGATTTTGTGAGGGGAGAGGGGGCACTTCAAGAAATTACTTCTCCGAACACAGATTTCAAAATTTTGTAATGCGATTTTTGTTATCACAGCTTCTTACTACCCGTTCACATTATACGCATATACTCAAACTACGCTAATGTGTTAGGGATTACATTTGAGTGGGGTGAACTGGTGATCTAGGGGTAAGGTGTCGGACTTCTGTGCTGGGGTCCGGGGTTCAATCCTCGGTCCCGACACAGATTTATCTGATTGCCGAACCCTTCCTTCACCTCTGACAAGATGTGTATTAATCACAACTTGTGAATGTGTGGAATGCCAGGCCTTCACCATGGTTCGGATTCCACGTTAAACTGTAGGTCCTCCATTTCATCTCACAATCACCCTACCATTCATTACACGTTAGCGTAAGTGCGTATAACCCGAACGGGTAGTAAGACGCGGTGCTAATAATAATAATAATAATAATACATTTGCGTGGAGGGAGAATGGAAAACCATTTAGGAAAAAATCAGCCGACCGTAATTCGAATCCCAATCTCCCCGTCATCGACACTTCTGTTGCAAGAACAAGGCCTTCAGACCACACGTGTCAAACTTACCCATGATTCTGTGACCTGTCACAGCTAGGATTGTCACGAGGTCTGTTTTCTCAATTCCTATTCTCGATTCTAATTTTTAAGTTCAACCTTGATTTTTCAATACTCGATTTTGATTCTTGAACATTTCCTATTTCATCCCCCCCCCTCCCCCCCAAGCATCCAACCTCATATAAAAATACATTTGTCCAACTTCATAGCACAAAAAAAAAACCCACTTAAAATGCAAATAGTAATAAAACGAAATAAATTTTTAATTTTAATAAAGAGAAATAATCCATTTGATCAAATATTAAAGCATATTGCAAATAATTAATTACAATAATAATTACAATAGTAAGCATGTATTGTTATCTCCAAATAAAGCCATCCCGATTCAAACATTTATAAATAATTTAAAAATTATGTAACAAACAAATGTTGAAAACACAAGTTTTTTTTAAATTCCCAAACAGGTTCATTAATTGGACCAAGTTGCATATCAAATATCGGCAACTAAACTAATATGAGAGATAATCGATTATAACTCACTCTAAATGTTACCGTTTTGCTTAGTTACTAGTACTTTCACTCTAAGAATCGAAGTATCGAGAATCGTTAAATTAAGATAGATTCTTGATTATTTCGATACCAGTAGGAATCGAGAGTAAAGAGGTATCGAAGAATCGAGTTTAATAGCTCTACTTGCAATCAATATGACCCGATCATTCCATTTTCAGACATTCAAGAAATACACATTTTGAGATTTGGAGATTAAACATTATTTTGGTAAAATTAGCAAAAGGTTAGTGTACATAAATTTTACTCTTTACTCACCAAAGATTTATCCCCCAAAACGGTTAAATTTTCCCCTATATATATATGTGCAATGTTTGTCAACACCAGCCCATGAAGTGTTTGAAAAGTTGTTTTTCCTTTTGAGGGCATCACTTTTACGGACGCGCATTTGTCATCAAGAAAATTGATTTGAACCTTTTTTCTTACACTGAACAAGGCGCTGAAACGGTCCAGATACATCGTCAGTTTGTTTAGAGAGATTTTATCATTTAAAAATGAGTGACTTATTAAGATTGTGTATAAAGGTTCAATAGCTATAATTCTAATAATATTTGTGCTATTTTTAAACATAATAATTATAATAAGTGGATTCAAAGTTATTTATTTTTATTCCACAATTTTCTTCCCTCCCATTTATTTTTGATCTTCCACCGGCTGAAAAATGCGGATTTAAGGCCTAACCCATACCCTTGTCGTAGATTAAAGATTTCATATTTCGGGGGGGGAGGGGNGGGGGGGGGGGGGGGAGAGAGAGATAGAGTTTAAGTTTTAAAATTGTGTGTAATCTTAATTTTTCCTATTTTTGGCTCGACTATTTTTAACTTTTCTGAAATGTGGCCATTATGATCCAACTAATTAGACAGGCCTGCCTTGGACCATGTGATCACCGAAGCGGGTAGTGTGTTTATGACTTTACAGTGTAGTATATAAAGCCTCTTGCAAACAAATTTGTATTCTGAAGACGTACAATAAATAAGTTGTATTGCAGCCTTTTCAGAACGTGGGAGAAGTGGAGGATTTACGGTACAATATTTGCTTTATTATTACTATAACTATTGTCCCTTATTCCATTTGTTTCATAGCACTGCACTTTTGCTGTATTCAAACCACCCTAACGCGATGATCTTATATAACGATAATCGATACAAGTAATCTCGCGACCTATTTTCTAAAACACCGCCGGCCTATACCGAAAAGAAAAAAAGGTGGCAGATGGTTGAAAACCTGAACGGAAATACTCGGTTACCTTCTTCCTCCTATCTGGCCTACAGTCTCCCCCCCCCCTCCGCCCCCTCCTTCTTCACAAAGAAAGAAACCAGTTTTCATAGCTCTATGTAGCCCCCATTTGCTTTTAGTCCATATCAATAGTGACGTGCTTGAAAAAAAAAAAAGGACGCTATTTAAAAAAAAAACTTCCACAGCTTGTGAAGATAATATAATAGATGGGTTGTGTTGGCTAAATTAGAACATTTTTTTTTTAAATTAATATTTATTATATTGGTTACTTCTGATTTTTCACTCGATACACGTCACGCGTCTTGAATAGTATGACTGTGTGAGAGTAGCCGTCAACAGATTTATTGTGAATTCATAATATCAATTTCTTTACTCCGTCATAGAAGACAAATTTATATTATTATTATTATCATCCTCACCGTGTCTTACTACCCGTTTGTGTTGTACGCACTTAAGCTAATGTGTAATGGTAGGGTGAATGTGAGATGAAATGGAGGATCTACAGTTTAACGTGGAATCCGAACCACGGTGGAGGCCTGGCATTCCACACATTCACAAGTTGTAATTAATACACGTCTTGTCAGAGGTGAAGGAAGGGTTTGGCAATAATATATATCTTTGTTGGGACCGAGGATTGAATCCCGGACCTCCAGCACAGAAGTCCGACACCTTACCCCTAGACCACCTGGTCACCCAACAAATGTATAAGTTGGTTATGTAGTTTAACTACATTTAATTATTACACCTAGTCTTTCACTATAACAATTAAAACCGCGGTAATTACCCAAGCGACTAACGCGAGGTGCCGTTAAATACTTTTTTTTAACATGAATCCCGAGAGTTGAAACGAGAGCGTGATAAAAACAAGGGTGACGACTGACGAGTCCTACTTCTTCCGAATAACCTGTAAATTTGAAATTAGCCAGGAAAACACTCCCATTGGTCCTCATGATCTAAGATGGGCCAAATAACTGCTCTCTTATACCTCTAAGCTGCTGAACCCTGTGTGGTCCAAACCAAGGGAAGCAGACGAACCTACCTAAAAGCTCTTATGATGCTGTTGTTTTTGGTCGGCGACTCTCACAATTAAGTTTGATTCACACGTTTAACGAAAATAGATAACAGATTCTGCCTGAGTAGCACAGCAATTCACACGCTCTATGTTGACTCATGATGCATTGCAACGCAAACTTAAAACAGCTGATTACAAACATATTTTATTTTCTGGTGGATAAACATATATTCCAAATCATTTTCTCGATGGATGTTTTCAAATTATAACGTTGTGTCGTGGCATAATCCATTACATCGATACACATTCTTCCATTCTTCCCACTAACGGGTTATTTCAAACCTCCTCGCAACGACCAACGAAGCTGTTATGCTTGCTTCTGGAGGAATAGCGCATGCGCTGTCATAATATGCACATACGCACTGATTTGAGATGGTTTTTCTGTGTTTTGATTGGCTCTCTCCGGCCGAACATCTCGGACAGAGCGGATGAATTAGGGATAAGTTGAACTTTAGCGGAACAGCTCCCACCAATAAGGTGGACCACGGACATCTTGTGATTGGCTTGGAGTTCATCACGTGACCACATTTCTGTTTTGCGCTTGTTTTTCGTCGAACGTGTGAATCCACAGTAAGTCTGGTTTTCCTTAATACTTGGCTAGCAGGTTAATGGCCTTGCACAAACCCCGTTACTACCTACAAGGTTTATTAACAAACATCTTATTTTCTATAACTTGTTAATAAAAAATTGCAGCAAATGCTATCGCTTAAAATGGTTCTTTCAAATAATTCGTACTGTATACGACATCTGAAGAGCATTGTATGAATTATAAAGAGCGCAATTGTGCCGGTATAAGAGTTTTAAGCTCAGCAGGGGATATTTCAGAACTATTTTTTAAATTCTTATTTTAGTCACGGCCTTCACGTATATACATGTTAACAAAGACGTCTTGTTCGATACCATTCACGTCAAAGAATGTAATCGTATGCGAGAAAGGGGGGAGGGAGGTAATAAAGCCTGTTTGAAGTCTTTATGTGAGATAAAAAGATAGTTACTAGCTAATGTTACTTCATTTTGTGCGATTATATAGAACGTTCTTTCATTGTAGCAACTCGCATGGGATAAAAATAACAAAAACATTCATATAAATAATTATGAATGTAAAATGTTTAACCCTTAGAAACTAAATATACCCGCATCCATACACGTATCTAGCTCTTAGTCATTGGGGTGTTGGAGGGGGAGGATTTCACTTTAAATTAGAGAATAAGAATTATTTTCTGCCTGCTTCAGTGGCTGAACGGTCTAAGGTGTCACTCTCTTGTTAGACTGGTTTGTTGAAGATGAGGAGATCAACGTTCGATTCCAGTTGGGTCTAATGAAAGTGGTTTTTTCCTAAATGGCTTCCCACTCTCCTTTCACGCGAATGCGGGTAGATTACCTCTAAAATGCTTATTTCCTCATCGCTACTCCATTACAGTAATTAATATCATGTACGCGTATAGCATTGAACATTCTTATGCATTGATTGAAATGTGTATTTTTAATTTTCTGAATAAAACAATCCACTGTTTCATTTACCGTACTAGATGTGTTCCATTTGAGAGAACTATTAGGTTATTGGTTTGGGGGAACCTACTCCTCCTTACCCTTACCCTCCTTACCCTACCCTCCTTACCCTACCCTCCTTACCCTACTTTCCAACGATGGCTTTCCCCCTCATCGCTAGCCACGCAGGCAAAATTTCAACATTATTTAGTACAGTTTGCCGGCTACGGGGAGAATGAGGTTCCAATCCCAGCTGTGTATTGAGTATGGTTTTCCTCCATTTCCTCTGGATGGACTGATACTAAAACGAGGTTAAAAAATTATTTTGTGCTGCCTTATAAATAAAATTAAAAATAAAATTTTAACTGCTTCATTGGTAGCCCCCCTCCCCCCTTTCCCATTTAAATCTGGGTCCCAAGGCAAACAACCCCATTTAAGATCCACCCCTCTCCCCACACCCTAATCGACACAATTTCGTTGACTTTGGGGAGGAGATATGAAATAATGAGAAGCGTATGTGTCGGTATCGTTATATTTTAATTTGTTTCATAACACAATAATTTGAAAACATCCATCGAGACATTAATCTCAAACAACTGTTCATCAACTCTAAAATTTAATATATTAAATATCAGCTTTCACTAATTTTCGATGACCGTGTGAATAAAACTTTTTGCATCTATATATTCACCTCTATTCATCCACAAAAGTGTTCTTTCATCCCTCCTCTCCCCCACCTCAACCCATCACTAACCTAATCCCTTGGCTTTTGGAAAAAGAGGATGCACTTTTAGGTCAACTACCTGACTTATACACATGAACATGAAATCTGCTTTCAGGTCGTTGCCACCATCAATCTTTAACAACCCCCCCCCCCTTTCCTTTACAACCAAATTTCTTTTGTTGGGATTAGTTTGGGGGTGACGACACTAAGGCAGGTGTTTTGGAAAGTTATACATAGTAGAAGAAGTTCTTTTATGTCAAATAAGCAAAATAAGTTTACCATTCTCATATCAGTTTTTATGTGTTTTGTAACCTGATCGACTTTATGGGCGAGTGCCGTTGTATTCACTCACCACCCTCTGCAAATGAATAGTTTCTCCACAATATTGCTTCCATGCCCTGTTTGGATGCAAATGCTGGTGCTTTTATCTCCTAATCATGTTTCTTATGTTGGCCAGTGAGGGAATAGTAATAATATCGCCATTCTTCCTCATATTTATGTTTCTTAAATTCGTGTTTTTTGAGTGTTCATGAAATGAAGCGATGTAGATGTTACACCCCATTCGTGAATTTGCCTAGTTCATGAATTGGGCAAATTTCTGCTCATTCCATGAACTGGCCTCTCCTCTTTACCATTTTATGACCTGGGCAAACAAAGCCCAGTTCCTGAATTTGGCAGTGCTTGTGCTGCCCATTTCATGAACTTGCAATTTATTCAAATGGGCAGTTCAGTAACTAATTCACGAAATGGTTTAGTTTTATTGCTCATTTCGTGAAATGGTCAAGCTAAGAAGCCTGTTCACGGAATGAGCAGAAATTTTCCAAATTCACGAATTCACCTTTCAGTATTGGGGTGAAATATTTTATGATGGAAATGTATGGGTACAATACAAAAACGTAATGACCTAGTTTATTCACAGAGTCAAAGGTTAAGGTGGGATGGAATGGGAAACGAGAAAAGGTCAGTGTTTTACAATTTTTATGACAACACATTTTTTTTGGCAAAAATAAATCAAATATTGCTCCAGTACCAACATAAGAATTTAATTTTCTTCACATAGTGATATCAACAGTTGTTGAATTCCTGTCATGAGCATGGCGGCATTAGAAGAAAAACTTTTTAAATAATGAGAAGTTGTCATTGCACTAAATTCCAGGACACCCTTGACAGATATTCAAGAAATATTGTGGTCACTATGTGAGGAAAATTAAATTTCATGTTTGTACTGGAGCAATATTTTATTTATTTTGGCCAAAAAAAAGTTTTGCCAAAAAAAACTGCAAAAACACTGGCAATTAATCGCATCTACTTCCATCCCACCTTAATGAAGGCAATAAAATGTTACTTTCGAATTCCCTAAGTGTCCAACACTAGCACATTTTTTGCAGCTAATCTGGTCTTAATCAACTCTACCTTCCATGGTACATTATTTAAACTATGTGACTGTTTTATGTTTTGATGAACATCACCGATTCTCAAGTTGCTTTCACCGGTGTAAGTGCCCATTGAACAGCTCCCAATGGAGCAGGAGTGAATGGTAGCGAAAATTTTTATTATGACGCTAGCTCCGGTTTAAATGTACCTATAAACAAAGCTTTATGAGAATAGCAGCAGACTTAAAAATCGCACAGAGAATTCTCAAATACTTTGAATTCTCTATTGTGAGCTATGGCCATAACAACAAATAACCATTTGTTTAAGGAATAATAATAATATAATGCGCACCTGGGCTACATCAATCTGTATCCCAGTAGTGTAAAGATTAGCAAGTATTAGCCTACCGTTGTCCAAGGAACCCCCGAATGTACTAATAATAGTACATTACTTCCATGTCCCGATGAGATGAGGGTGATAGTGAGTATGAGGGTGTGGAACCAGTGGACGCTCTTAAACCTAGTTTAAGCCTAACTATTCAAACCCTGGTGTCCTTTGGGTTGATTCCCCTTTCGGGGAAAATAACCATGGTACCAGCTGGGAATTGAACCCGTGACCCCTAGACTCGCAGCCATGTGCACTGACCACTTATGCCGCTATGCTGGTATAGACTTGGAGATGAATAAACTGGTGATGTGTTAGTTACAAAGGGAGCATCGCTTTATATGGAGCTGAAACATGGAGCTTGAGGAAAGAGGAAAAGAATATCTGGAAAGCATTCAGATGTGGTAGCGAAGGAGAATAGAAAGGCTAGAGTGGACAGATTGGGTGACTAACGAAGAGGTTTAATTAAGAGTTAATGAAAAGAAAACCATTCCGCACGGGATTCTACGATGAGAGGGAGAATACATCCTGAAATACCTAGAGCTGAACATTTGCCGGGAAATTTTGAATAAGAAATTTTTCCGCATTGACGGATTGCGGTGGAGAGGTTAAATTGTGGAGGTGACACTTTGAGTCTATTATACTTCAAAATATAGTGTGTTAAGAGACGAGTGGGTAAAAAGAAGTGGGGAGGGGTAATTAGGATGCACGGAGGATAGGGGGAAAGACAAATATTGGGCCAACCCTAAAATTATTTAAGTTAACTTTTTGATGATAAGTAAATTGGAGGATGATCTATGAACATAACGGGTCTACAAAGGTTCACATTCATTTGTTTCCTTACTAGTTTTTTTTAGCACACCATATTACTACCTGTTCGGGTTATACGCCTATGTATTAATTACGCAAATGTGTTAGGGATAGGGAAAATTGAATTTACAGGAATTGTACCCACATTTGTATGGAGAGTGAGTGGAAAACCATTTAGGAAAAACCTCCTTCGGTGCATCCAAATCGAACCCTGATCTCCCTGTCATCAGCAATCTAGTCTATTGTGAGAGTAGCACGTTGGACCTTGCGGTGTTTCTTTACCCGCCTCGGTGGCGTAGTTGGCTAACGCGCTTGTCGTGTTGAGCTCGACCGCCGAGGATGGGGAGATTGAGGTTCGAATCTCGGTCGGGTGAACTGGGGGTGAATGGTTTTCCACTCTCCCTCCATGCAAATGCAGGTTCACTTCCTCTAATTCAACCTTCCCCATTCCTAATAATAATAATAATAATAATAATAATAATAATTATTATTATTATTATTATTAATATTATTAGTATTATTATTAACTCTTACTACCCGTTCGGGTTATACGCACTTACGCTAATGTGTAATGGTAAGGTGATTGTGAGATGAAATGAAGGACCTACAGTTTAAACGTGGAATCTGAACCACGGTGGTGGCCTGGCATTCCACCCCATTCCTAATCCATTAGCGTAATTAGTACTTAAAGCATATAACCCGAAAGGGTAGTAAGACGTGGTGCTAAATATTAATATTATTATTATTTACACTACTATTATTACTACTACTATCACTACCCCTAATTATGATTATTACTGCTATTATTATTTTCCAATCAGTTGAAATAATAATTGAAAATTTTCCGTTTTGGAAAATTTTCCTGAAAAAAAAATATAGGGAAAATTTTCCGTCTCCCATTTCTAGAAATACCACAAATGCAACTGATGGATGATCTCAACAAGGAAAGAAGATTTAGTTTCAGGATATAAAAAAATAAATCTGCTGATCAGACATACCGGAGGACTCTATTTGGTAGAGGCAGTGGACCTACCGAAAGATATAACACCTGATACTAATTATATAGTTCCCTATATCACAGGCAAAGTTCGTGGAACGTTGTTGAAAACGAGCTAATTTATTTACACACATATAATTTAACAATATATTAAAAATAAAAATATACCGTTGTCCTGTTGGTATCTTTCAACTTGTCTTTGAGATAGCTAATCACTACTTAAATATTGTTTTGTGAAACATCTGAATGTCCATAACGTATTTCAACGCTCTAGGAGATGGTCTCCTTAAGTGAAGGTCGTTTCAATGTCATGGGAATGGGGGTGAAATTTTTTTTTTCTTGAACCTTAGACACCAAACCAAACTAAAACAAACCTCTGCAAAAAAAAAAAAGTTAAAAATTATTTGTTTCCATAAGAGTCCATTTAAAGGGAAGGGAGGATGGGGAAAGAG
>CABFVZ010001013.1:143277-160756 GCA_902151445.1 Timema monikensis
CCCCCGCCGCCCCCCCGCAGCTTTGAAGTATTTTTCAACAAACCTTCAAACCACCCTTTTCATCCCCCATACTGCCATACACCCTCTCCTGTTAGAATGAGGCCAACTAAAAGAGCAGCCACACCAACTATTTATGGGAGACCCTTGACAAATTTGCTGTCATTTAAGATCCCTTCCTCGAAATCATAGCCTTCAGGACTTTCACTGCCATCATTACAGACAAAGTTTGACCTGTAAGGACCTACCAGGTTGGTAAGCTTGAAGGTAATAAACTTTTATACTCCTACAAGCTTGTGACCTGTGACACAACAGGAAAACGCTTCGTGTCAAAATGCTATGCCGTAATGGGCTAGCCTTAATATGGTTTTTAAGGGGGCTGTTTAGGTAGCCGAGATATTGAGATTAATATTTTGCGCTTAGATTAGATATTAGTAATTTTGTTATTATTAGGTGTTCTGTCTTACGACAGCTCTATTCCTTTTGTCAGTGAATTTATACTGCCAATGCACCCTGTCCTCTGCCCCCTCCTTGAGCTCCCAGAAGTTTCTACTTTCCTTAAAGTAATCTAATGTTTTAATCCTCCTTCTTCCTAAATTCCTCTTTCCCTCAACCTCTCCTTCTATGAAGTCATGCAGAAGACAGTTCCTCCTAAGGATGTGTCCAATCCAGTTTGCTTTGTACCGAAGAATCAGATTCAAAATAGTTCTCTTCTCAACCACCCTTCTTAGGATTTGTTCATTTTGTCCATCTGACCTTCTCAAGTCTTCTCCAGCATCACATTTCAAAGCTATTCAAGTATTTCTTCTCAATAATCCCGAGAGCCCATCCGAGTTTCTGCTCCATACAACGTGATGCTCCAAATGTAGCATTTCATCACTTTCTTCCTCAGTTCCAAACTCAACTTGCTGGTCAGCAGTAACCTCTTCTTGTTGAAAGATTCCTTGGCCATGGCGATCCTTGATCTTATTTTCTTGGTGAAGTAGGCAGACTTTGTCAGCGGACTTCCTGAGCACTTGAACTGCTCCATGTTTTCCAACTCCTAGTTATTGATAAAATTGGTAGTAATACGTGAGTTTGGCTGGTCATCACTGGAATTAAAACTAAATTATGTTGGAGTCTTTCTGACTCATTCTGACATTTATTTTATACTATGGATCTAATACCTAGTCTACAACCAGTCGCACCCGCTTGTCGGATGCGCACTCGTAAGACGTGCTGTGCTTGTTTCCTGCTTAAACAAAGACTGTCTTTTATTGGTTCATCCTAAGCTGAGACCGGAAGTAAACAAATATTCCCATATCACTATGCGAAGGACATACATGATTGGTGGAACACCAGTGCAATATTTTAAATAGGCGCGACCATGTATATATAGTCAGTATCATAACAAAGTAGATCACTAAGAATTTTTGTATTTTTTAATACTTTTAAATTTTCTGTCTTATGTTTAAAAAAAACTTGAGCCAGAATCATCAAACGCCATAAATAGACGGAAAGTACCTAGTCAACACTCACAACCTTCACTTAACGCTGCCGATAGGAACTATCGACTGACCGTACCATGGGGTCCCTCAACGCTGAGTCAGGAGTTTGTTGGTATTTGAATAGCGCTTGCAAAGCTTAAAGTACAATTTTTCTAAATCAAATGAAGGGATAATTTTAGTTATAATAATTTTCTAATGATATTTTAAAACAAGTTTAATATAAAACAAAGGAGGAACTATTTAGTGAAATGATACCATTGAAGTCCGTCCAGTAGCAAATCAGAACATAATTATACTTGCGCGTGGCTTTGTTTATATCAGGTCTCAGCTTAGGGTGAATCAATAATACTATATTATTATTATTATTATTATTATTATTATTATTATTATTATTATTATTAGCACCGCGTCTTACTACCCGTTCGGGTTATACGCACTTACGCTAATGTGTAATGGTAGGGTGATTGTGAGATGAAATGAAGGACCTACAGTTTAACGTGGAATCCGAACCACGGTGGAGGCCTGGCATTCCCCACATTCACAAGATGTCTTGTCAGAGGTGAAGGAAGGGTTTGGTAATCAGATAAATCTGTGCCGGGACCGAGNCAGATATATCTGTGCCGGGACCGAGGATTGAACCCCGGCCGCCAGCACAGAAGTCTGACACCTTACCCCTAGACCACCAGGTCACCAATAATACTATAAAATGTCTGCAAACGTGATTCCAACAAATATGACCCCATCTTCAAAGTCATATTAAAGTTTACGAACACGAGTTTAATAGAATCTAATTAATAAATGAAAAAATATATTTGATTAATGCTCTTATTAAAGAATTTAAGATGCAAAACTTTTTAATAAAAATTTTCATGAACCTTTATCCTTGACCAAATAACTAATTACTTTTGTTGACTACAGTAGTACATCTATATAAATATTAACAACAAGAAGCCCGCATCAGTGGCCGCATGGTCTAACACGCAACTCTAGCAGATTAAACGGTCGACGACGGGGAGCTTGAAGTTTGAATCTCGGTAAGATGGTTTTTTCAAAATGATTTTCTACTCTCCCTCCCCACAAATTTCAGGCACACTTCCTATAAATACAGTCTTCCTAATCCATAAAACAATGATCATAATTAGTATATAAACTTGTTTGGGCATGTTGAGAGGATGAGTGTAGATAGTGTGACAAAGCAAATATATGAAGGTAGAGTGTGTGGATCAAAAGGCAGGCGTAGGTCATGTAAGACGTGGCTAAATGTTTTAGACGAATGTGTGGAAAAGAAAAACATTTAAAGTTTTTTTTAACACGGGGTTAGCTTACTAGCTGCTAGTTAAATAAATACTTAGCAACGCGTCTTACTACCCATTCGAGTTATACACTTAAGTTATATTTACACTAATAGGTTAGGAATCTGGAAGGTTAAATATAGAAGAAGTGACCCCGCATTTTCGTGGAGGGAAGGTGGAAAAACATTTCGGAAAAAGCCCTCCAGTTCACCGGGGTGAGATTCAAACCTCAATTTCCCCATCCATGGCAGTCTAGCTCAACACGAAATGAGTACGTTAGCTAACTACACCCCCGAGGAGGGTGGCTGCTAGTTAAAGCTACTTTTACTAGAAAGTCCTACTAGGGGCTGGAATAGTACTTGCTGGTTGTTTATTGTGTTACAATGTCGGTTGTAGGTTGATCTACTAGTACTGGCGCTATTTCACGCTGTTCACACTGAACTAAATAAAGTATGTCTATGATAGGTTATTACCTGGATGAACGTTCAAAAATCATATGTTTAGGTTTTGGGTGCCAACACGTGTAAAAGATAAATGTTTTGTTATAAATGTTAGATTTTTTAATTATACGCTGTATTTTACATTTAAAATAACGTAAACTAAAATTTTCTCACAATATTTCATTACTTTTAATTATTTCTTTCTACTCAATCCTAAACAATATCTTAAACTATAATTAAAAGTACTTAATCTTCATTTTGGAATGTTATCCTTGATATCTTTTATATATAAATTACATTATTTTATGTTTATTTTATCGTATTTCGAAATATTTTGAGGCATTACTCCTTATGGGGGTAATTTGATAATGTTACAAACAAGGTGAAATTTAAATTGAACAAGATAAATTAGTAACAATAAATAGATCTATTAAATAAAACAGAAATAATAAAATTAAGAGTTACAATAATATTACAGGTTATACGTTTGAAGCTTGATGCAAACAATAAGACTTTGGGAAATGTGAAGATTTGACTGTAGCTACAAGGGCTGTGCAGGCGCCAGGCTACAGGTAGAAATTTTATAAAGGAGAAAACAATTAAATTGTTATTAACAAAAGGTATTGAACAAGGTATACATATGAATTTTGATCAGTTTGCTTGATTGGGATTTAAGATAATGTCCTTTAAACATTTCGAATAATAATAAAAAAAACAGAAGGATCTGTTGATAAGAGCGGTTGATGGCTAATAAACAGGTGTCAACAAACTAGTACTATGGTTGGTCTCTTTCCCTCTCGGTACTGCCAGAAGATTCCATAGTACAAACAATTCTAATAGCAATTGCACTAAGAGCAACACAAACAATAGTAGCCAAACAACAGGCAAAGAAAAAGGTATTATTTGCGCGGACCCCACTATGACTTTAGTGCAGCTCCACAGTTTGCTCACTGAAGCTGATACTGCACGTGAAGCGTGACTATTTGACTAACTCAAAATATAGATTTCCATTAACCCATCTATGATATGGAAAACAAGACAGACAGCCTGGTTGTAGCCATCCAAATATTAAACAGATGCACATGACGTGCCCGGCGTCATGATACACATTGGCTCAAAATAAATTAATGGAACTTGTGGAAGTTAGCAAGTCTATGATTAACACATTACTAATTTCTAAGCCAAAGGCTCATAATGTAAAGACTGTATCATAAGGACACAGGGAAAAATAGTAGCTATGACTGATATTCTAAGTCAAAAAGGACTTGACCTTCAGATTGCAGGACACGATATTTAACCAATTAACTGAAACTTTTCTATCTTGAAGTCTACAAGATCTGAAATGAATTAACTGTCCATTCGACATAAAATTAAACAAACTAAACATCAGCTTCGACAGAACATATCAAAAATGTCTAGATAAACATTGTCTATTTTTTTTTAACAAAACTAGACTCTAAGTCATAAGGACTTGACGTTTTCCAGGATATTTAAGTGCTCCAAGTAAGTCGTCCTGGCCAAGGCAGCCGTGGATCTGACGGCCAATACTTCATGGTCGTCTCTTTCCTCGTTGAATGACGGTGCAGAAGTTCCTCCTTCGACGCTGGGTTGTAGTAGAACGGGTATAATGTGAACATGAGAGCAGCCCTATATATAGTCCCAAATCTGATATGAATGGAACAAAGCAAAAAGGGTGATAAACTCAGGAATATAGAAAGGAAGAAAGATGGACGAAGGCGGGGGGAAAGAGAAGTGAACCAGGGACTGCCGCTTGCAGGGAAAGGGGGAAACATGGTTCCTTGGATTGCCGCTAGTCATTCTCAGGCGCGGAGTGTGTCGATATCAATACACTATTCTTTCCTTCACCAGATGTAGTTGTGCTAGTACGTGTGGCAGCCACTATTGAATAATTTTTCTTTTCCCGCACGTGCAAATAAATCCAAGAACATCTTGAAATGGTGAGTAGATACTAAGGCATCTTTTATTTAAATATATCTGGTATGATTATATTATTTAGGCTCAGCTATTATTTTAATGAGAATTTGTGATATATATGTACTTTACTATATTTTCTTGTAGACAGCATGGCAAGTGTATGTAAATTTATCCGACATCATCCAATGGCAGAGAGCATGCGTTAAAGTATTTTATTCATAAATATGATAATATTAATCCTTTTCTTTGATATCTGCTACAGTATTTATCAAAAGGCAATATTTTTGAACACCCACGTGTTTCAATTTAGGGATATACGTAATTTTATCTGACTGCATCTAGTCAGAAAAAATAAACTTTGAGGTAGATTATTATTTAAATATGTAAATATTGTTTCTTTCTTTCGTAAATTACGCGTCGTGGTGACATCTTTAGTTTTCAGTAATGGTCACCAGAACAGATAAGTTTGTGACACTATACAGTCAAAAATGTGTAATTTAAACAAAAAATTGAATATTAACTTATTTCAGAGTGATCACTTTATGTATTTACTATCAAACTTTGAGGTAGATTATTATTTAAATATGTTAATATTGTTTCTTTCTTTCGTAAATTACGCGTCGTGATGAAATCTTTAGTTTTCAGTAGTGGTCACCAGAACAGATAAGTTTGTGATACTATACAGTCACAAATGTGTAATTTAAACAAAAAATTGAATATAAACGTATTTCAGAGTATATCACTTTATTTATTTACTATCAAATAATTACCGTGGAATAAACAATAAATTTGCATAATGTTAATATACTTTTCTATATATTTTTAATGTCATAATCATAAACAACTACTATTTGCAAAATTCAGTTTTCTATTTCGTACACTGCAATACTTTAGTAGTATTGTGTTAAATGGTATTTTCATTGTAATGCTTTATGGTACACGATATTTTTTGTTTGATTACCTGGCGCGTAAACAAACAAAGATGATGGTTTTCCAACACGGGAACAGGCATCATACAATTGGCCATGTGAGAAACATGGGTTTTCAAGATTAATGCCGCAAACACTCCATGAGAAACTGCAGTCGTTTAAATTCAAATGGTATGTCAGTCGGAATCATTGGGATGCGTGGTATCAAAACGTCTTCTCCTTTATACTTTCCATTTACAATGGTTGCTTTGATCACGTTGTTCAGTAATTTTTTCACCGCTAGCCATGTGCCGTTACAAAGACGCGTTCAAAGTTCATAATGGTAGGTGAACCGGGCTTTACTCCAGCGAAGGTAAATACCAGTTTTTCGTTATTAAACTCACACACATCTTCCTCTGTCAGAGTACCAAAATAAGGTTAAAAATAGACAAAGCTCGCCATTTAGATAGGCTATTAGGCATCTTCCGAACTTTGTATTGACCGCTTTTAATTTATCCAACGAGTACTTTTGAGCCACAGTTAGATCACACAATTTTACAGTCCGTACGGCGTCAACAATATTTACCAGCTACTGTAACTTGTCCATCTTGAACCACTCTACAAACGTTTATAAACAGACGACCAAGAGGGCGCCGCCCTATATATCCACCCCTCCCTCGAGCGACGTCACGTGGTACGAGATGAACAGGGTCAATGACCACTTGTGCTAACTCACAGCTTTAAGGTTACGATCTATTCTTGTCTCGACTCTTCTTGTTGTGCCACCAGGCTGGCGCCAGTCATCAGGGCAAACCTATTGCATTATCATTTAAGGTCACGATTTACTCTTGTCTCGACTCGTCTTGTCAAGCTGCTAAAATGACGCCAGTCATCAGGGCAATCATAAGTGATGCTAAAAACTCCTTTGGTTCTCGATTTATGGCATATTGTACCCTGCAAAAGATATCGGGGTTCAAATCCAGGTTCATACACGGGAAAGAGGACCTCGTAAGGCAGCATTATGAAACATCTCTGGCCTGTGAATTACCCCCTCTTTTTCAAAGGTCAAAGCCACTGACTTACAAGGATATTTGGAACGGAAATATACGAGAATGTCAATGCTCCAAAAGACGTGTGTGCCAGAAATACATGGTTGCAACATAACAATCTCCCCATTTTGTTTGCAAAATGCACTTTAAATCTTCAAATAAATTTAAATGGAAAAAATATACTTGTAAATAATATTCATTTGTGACTATATGTTTATAAAAGGCAAAGCCCATCCAATATAAATAGCTATAATGTTATTGCTTTGGATGCATTATTAAATATTAAATTAACGTTATAAAAACTTGCTTCAGAAGTGAAATAAATAATATAAGGCGTTAACCTCAAGATAGACCAGTATGATCATGATGGGTGAGATCAAGGTTCGAATCTTGGTTGAGTGAACTGGGGTAGTTTTTTACTTTACCTCTATGCAAATGCGGGTTCAAACTTCCCATTTCCTGACCCATTATTGTGATTTGTACTTAAGTGCACAAACCAATCAGGTAGTAAGACGCTGTGCTAAAATGTGTAAGTTCATATGATCTATAAATAATATGTGCGCTAGATAGATCACGTTTGAGTTTATATTTTATAAACAGGCTATGGGAAGGTTGGGGTTTGATCTTGCAGAAAGTTATTTTTGAGGGTAAATTTTAATAAATCGTTTTCCACTTCCAACTTTGGAAAATTGAGATACATTTCCTTACAGAATATAATTTATTCAGCCTTAATTCTTTCTTGTGTTAAATATTAGACACATAAAACAATGGTAAGCTGTGTGTGTTTGTATATTTTAAACGGAAATTATAAGTTTCAATAAATATTAAGGGTAAGCTAAACAAATCCATGGTATAGTATTCAATTTAAAACAAATATTATAGATTCCTTCATCAGCATCTAACGTATTTAGGGAGATTTTTCTAATAGACTTTTCACTCTCCCTCCTTGCAAATATTTGAGTGTACGAGATACGATAAATTTAGGTGGAAATTTCCTAATATACAAGATTACTAGATGGGCATGAATCAACACTGCTCCCCCATCTCACCAAAATTACTCCATTTGTCCTGGATTTGTTGAGCTTCTTTCAGTTGAGGGAGAGAGTTTAAACCCTGATTATTCTTCTCCAAAACTACCCCCCCCCCTTAATTTTGCTCCTACCTACCCTTCAATCCAATAACTGGAAAGTAAAATTTCAAGAACCAGGTTGTGCACATTTTTCTTTTAAATAATCTCAATAGAAAGATATTCTTATCGCATCCGCATAACTTAAGAAAAAAGAAGGTAAATCAGCTGATAAAAAAAAATAGAGGTATGATTTTGATTTCAAGAGAATGATGGGAAGGTCTAATTAGAACCATTCATCGCAAAGCACTTCCATTAGGTAAAATGAAAAGCTAAATCTACTTAATGGGACATGCCCTACTAGCTGCATGGCTAAAGAAGATTTTACGATTGACTGAAGGGCGGAGGGGGAACGATGTGACCTTTAAAAGGGTTTTAAAATTCCCTCCTTTACGATGACCTTTAACTGTACATCTGCCTTCATCCCTTCAGAACTATGATAGTAGCAGCTATGTTGTAAGATCATATGGAGTTGATGTGGATCGTTCAGAATGTGCGTGCATCACATGCCAATCAGCTCTGTGATACAGTCTAGAGCGTACATCACATACCAATCAACTCTGTGGTACAGTCGGCTAGAAATAGTAAATTTAGACCAACACTATTGCACGTGGATCATTTTTGATTAAACATTAATGGAGATAAAGAGTTAATAGAAACTTCTAGTACTGAACATTGTTGCAATATTAATTACTATTTAGATATAAACTTCACTGAAAAGGCCGTGTTTGGACCATTTTAGAATAGCTTCATAGATAGGCATTGTGCACAAATTTTCATTCTGTCATAATAGGAACATACTGTAGTTATTAACAAGAAACTTTGTCACTTTGTCACTTTGTCTCCCATTTACCATTTTAGAATAGCCTCACAGATAATCACTGTGCACAAATCCTAATTCTGTTATAATAGTGGAAAACTGTTGTTATTAACAAGAAACTTTGTCACTTTGTATCCCATTTGACCATTTTAGAATAGCCTCACAGATAAGCACTGTGCACAAATCTGCATTCTTTCATAACAGGGACCTACTGTAGTTATTAACAAGAAACTTTGTCGCTTTGTCTCCCATTTGACCATTTTAGAATAGCCTCACAGATAAGCACTGTAACAAATCTTCATTTTGTTACAATAGGGACAAAGTGTAGTTATTAACAAGAAACTTTGTCACTTTGTATCCCATTTGACCATTTTAGAATAGCCTCACAGATAAGTATTGTGCACAAATCTTCATTCTGTCATAACAGGGACTCCTGTGGCTATTAGCAAGAAAGTTTGTCTCTTTGTCCCTCATCGTCACCACGGAAAATGTCTAGTAATAATTCAAATACGAATGCACTGCACACATTTCTGACATATCGTAGGTGTTTTCTTTTCCCTTTTACTCCCATACCTCGCGTGAGCCGGGAGCCGAGTTGGGCCTGCTATGGTGAACGCTCTTAATTATATATGTGCTTTTTCCTATAAAAATATATACTTTTAGAGGTTTCATCTTATATTAAGGTAAATATGGTATATTATTAATACTACTTTTGAAGAAAGCGGATTGAGTGGGAAAGGTAGGCTGATAAAACCCTTTGTTATCCCTAACGACATGTAGACCACTTTTATTCTTATATCTTGAACGTTATTTTTATTTATTTCCCCCTTGAATCGAATTTATCATTCATTCTTTCTCTAACTTCATCAACAATTTAACAACAACAAAAACTTAACACGCAGCAACATTTTGTTGAATGTAAAAATGTCATAAACTTGATAACCCTTCAAGCACGTCACGTCCATTATTTAGTGTGTTTTTTTTAAAGTGGGGTTGCAATGTTTTGTGAGACTTTAGTAGAAGAGAATATTGATACGTATGAAAGTTTCAGCAGGAACTCCTGATCAATAAAAAGCACACTTGCCATATAGACTTGGATGTAAACTTTTGGCTAAACTAGTTCTGACGATATTCAAGCTTTCCCAGCACGCACACATACACTCACAAAAAAAAAGTTGAATAATTAATGTACAGTATCACTATGAGCATGCACACACAATTTCCAAGGCAGTCCCACCCAAGTTCATAATTTGTATAATGTAAACAGTAAACATCAATAAAACATGTCTCATTTCCAAAGTCCCGATAATATTTCAAAGTATAATCGGCAAAGGCATGAAATGGGGTGACTTTAGTATAAAAATTATTTATCACGTGTTTGAAATATTATTCCTGAAAGGTTGAACATGCTAAAAGACTTATCAAAAATGGTCTATTACGTTTTAAAAGTATCCTGAAATCATTGTCCAATAATAGTCATTTTCTATTGCCTTAAGATTGAGTGGAAAGGGATGCGATTTTTTTTTTTTTTTTTNNTTTTTTTTTTTACAAATAAGTCAAATATTGCTCATGTAGAAACAAAGAGTTGTATTCTATTCACACGGTGATATCAACAGTTGTTGAAGATTTATCATGAGCATAGCGGCATTAGATGAGCAACTTATTAAATGAAGGGAAAAAAAGTGGTCATTAAATTCCAGGACACCGTTGACATGTATTCAACAGCTGTTGATATCACCACGTGAATAAATTTAAATTATGTGTTTCTACTGGAACAATATTTGATTTTTTTTGTCAAAAATGTTCTGATATAAAAACTTCAAAAATAATGACTTTTTCTTGAATTCCTTCCCAACTCACCTTATATTTATGGAAAGGGTAACCGAATTTGTGTGGAGGTAAAGTGGAAAACAATTTTTATAAACACCTCCTTACACCCTACCGAGTTTTGAACCTCGATCTCTCCGTCATGGGTGTTATAGTTTACTGTGAGACTAGTGCGTTAGACCACGCGGTCAATGAAGTGGGTGACATTCTAATAATTCCTTTTAAAATTCCTCGATTTCTCTAATCAACAAATTATTCATCCAAGTTTCCACCATTTAAACTTTTGCTCTAGCAAATAGTTTCGAGCTATCTGTTGCGCGCTTGACAGTTTGGAGGGTCTCAGTGAATTATGTACGATTGAAAAAAACTATCCCATTTTATAACGAATTTTTATCAGAGAATATCGAAACAGAAATAAAGTATTGAAATTGTGTCGCGTGACCGCTTCAATCTCGCGAGATTTCATGGCTATGTCCACAGTTCTTGGTCGTCTCGAACTAAACAGTCTATACTGTGCAATGTAAATTTTTCTTGTTTTTTTTTTATATATGACACTCATTAGTTGCTTTTTATTAAAAAAAAGTTTGGACCTACTTTTATAGAACATGTATATTTTATTTATGTCTGGAACCAGTAATAAAACCTAATGGCAAGTAGTCTATAAAATGTAGTTGCGCCAAGGTATGAACCCCGTAGCCCAAAGGGCAGGAGCATCACAAATCCTTAAGAGGAAGTTGCTGATTATTAATTCATATATAAATATTTGCATCAGAAACCTAAGGGTGCCACCTAATTTAAAGCATGTGTTATGTGTAATGAGAATGACAGTTCTGAAGCTTCCAAACAATTAAAACAATCCTCAATTATCTTAGAATGTTCTGTTGTGACCCTGTTAAAAAATGGCTTCATTTGTTTGAGGTAGTCTGGATTTATGTTTCTAACCATTAACTTTGATCTAAGCACTGAGACATTTCACATGAAACGTCCTTGAGAAATGGGCTAATTCCGTATTTTCATAAACTCTTTTTAAACTAGAAAATCAATAGTTAAAGATTTTTAAACATAGAAGGACATTTTGATATCTTACCCCTCCATTTTGGCGTGAGCTATATTTTAAAATGAAGTAGACCAATTCTTAAGTAACCCGGGAATTCTGGACGTCTATAATGCGTATTGACGCCACAGTAGACTTAGCTCATGTTTCCAATTGTCTACTTGATTAACTCGAAGCTATTTTGCGAAGAGGGCTTCATTGGATACGTAAACTATTTGCGCTGTGTATCTAGTCAGGGAAAATTTAAATTTCCTTCTGATTTCGCCGTTTAAGCCTCAAACATGAATATTAATTTTTATATGATTTTTTTATCAAGCTACCATGAGTTTTTATTTAGATTCTGATGACGTGAAGAATTGCAACATAGTATTAACTTCAATTTTACATTAGAAATATTTTGTTATCGCTCTTAATAATTGAGATAAAAAGTTTGGTAAGATTAACCTTTAGTTAAATGGGTGTAATGCTGGTTGTGTGTTGCCCCGTTTACTGTAAAGCTACTTCTTAACTCGATGCACCCTAAGCACTAAGACTATCACACTTAGACGTCAATGTACAAAATAGAAAGAGAGGAAAGAAAATGAGTATTTAATCCTGCGAAACATCTTATCTATGTGCTAATACCCTCTTCCGCTGACGATAATACTCTACTTTTGACATCGGTACAGCTTTGCCTTGTATTTTAAAATTAAATTTTTCCTTGTTTGCTATTGTAATGAGACTGTTTAGGACCCCCCTCACATATTAAAAAAGTCATGGATGTAGTGCATTTTTCTTTAAAGTTATGTGAGTAAAATATCCTTTTAATACTTTATCCATGGAGAGTCACGCGCTTTTCAAAAGTAATTTTAATATATTGCACCATAATACTTTTTTTCTTTAAAAGATCAACTCCGTTGCATTTAGTAGAGTCTTGCTACACGCTGGCTCCCTCTACCCTATAGGAAGCCAGCCTTCACAACATCAGGTCGCCAAGACATTTCCATTAGTTAGTTTTGAAACAGTTGACGAGGGGTCAAAGAAGCAAGGGGTAGGTCATATATAAGCCGCTTGTGCGTATGAATCTAAGAGTATTATAACACTACACAGTACACAAAACACGGAACATGTAATATCATAGAAAAACAGTCCGTAAATTAAGAAAAACTGTATCATTAATATCAAATCTTCAGCATCAAAGGTGCAATTATCTAGATAAACCGTGTGCAAATTTAAAGGTCTTACTTATTTCATAAGTATAAGAATCATAAATAATCAGATCACATAACAGTGTGATTAATGCGTAGTAACGTATGTACACGTCATCATCACAAAATCCGGTATCATCTGCATCATCATCATCAGTATATAATCCCGTATCATCATAATTGGTGCCGTATCGCGGGTCAAATATCACATATAAAACCGTATCTTCATAATTGGCTCCCAATCGCGAGGCATCATTAGTACAATATTTCTCATATAATTTCAATAATACTTTACTATTATATATATATACAAACACACATTTGTTTTAATGGAGTTTTTTAATCTACATCCTGGCAGGAAGATTTCTATTGGCTATTTCCGTGAAAACACTAAATATCCTGAGTTGGAGAATGTTTACTTTAATATTTAAAAAAAAATTAAGATTGTTTGTTTTGTGTTTCAAGGTTATATCTTTAAGGGCCGGTCTTATGACTACCGCATAAATATTGCTATCGGGAGGTTAAAGTTAGCTACCAAATAAAGGTTATCAGCCACTTTAATATTTTAAGCGTAATATGAACTAAATTTATCTGCCGGATAGTTATCAGTAGGATAAATATATTTTTATGCATAAAACGCAAGGTTGGTACTGTTTTTACTGGTGCGTGCATGCGTACAACCTGGCTAATAGCTACAACGCTCTACACTTTGTTAAATAATGGCGGCTAAACAAGTGCGAGTAAACAGATGGCGTCACGTGGGCGCAGAAGCTAAGATACCATGCAAGTATTAATTTCGGTGTTTGCCAAAATGTGGTCAATAGTTGGGTACAACGTTTACAAAATTTAAACCTCCCGATAAAAATGTGATGGATAAATACATTTTATCTAGCAGATAAATGCTATCTGGCAGTCATAAGACACACCTTTAACTTATCGACCCGATCGAAATACTTATCTGCCAGATTAATATTTATCCAGGCGTGATAAGACCAGCCCTTAAACTCACCAAATAAAACGTAAAATGTTGATATTGTTTCGTTTTATCTACAGGTTGAACAGATCCCTCACCGCCCCCCCCCTCCCCCTTACACTTGCTCATTCCATTCATTGGACTGAGGGACACCATTCGACAAGTAAGCTAACCCACAAAATGCAAGATCAATTTTCTAAAACCTAACAACGATTCTGTGTCGTGACCATTAAAAACATCATATAGGCCTAAGGGTGAGGTTTTTCATCATAAGGAAATGCTTCTTCCAAACGGTTATTACATTTTCATACTTCTTTTTGGAAAACTCTGAAAAGAAGTATTTTTTTCTATAGTTTTCTTTAGTTTTTTGTATATTTAAAAAACACGTGAGTGTCTTAGAGACACTCCTTTCATCGATAATTTCTTTAACGTATTCACAATCCTTTTTGATAAAGTCGATCAATTCAACATTTTTCAACATATATTTAGGAATTAGGTACCATTTTCTTTTTTTATTCATTTTTTTGCAACACGTTTTACTACCCCAGGTTATATGTCTATGTACTAATTACTCTAACGTGTTAGGTATGAGAAAGGTATGTTTTAAATAAAGTGTACCTGCATTTGTGTGGAGGGTGAGTGAAAACCCAATTAGGAAAACCACCCTCACCTTACCGGGATTGAATCCCAATCTCCCCCTCTTCAGCAGTCCAAGTCTATTGTGAGAGTGACGATTTAGACCATGTGACAACTGAAGTGTGTTCCAGGTCACTTATGACATGAACCACTTCGGTGGCCACATGGTCTAAGTCATCACTTTTGCTATAAATTATACTGCCAATGACTATGAGATCGGGCCTCGAATCCCGGGTTTACCGAGGGTATTTTTTTCTGAATAGTTTTCCACACAAATGGGGCTACACTTCTTCTAAATTCAAGCTTCCTCATCATACAAAGATGTATAAACCCAAAGGGTAGTAATACGCGATGATAAAAAAAAAACACTTAGTGGATAGAAAGAAATTAGGGAGGTAGCTGAACATGCATTCGCTTGGAGGGAGAATGGAAAACAATTTAGGAAAAGTGCCTTCAGTACACCCATCCGGGATTCGTGACACAGCCTTCCCGCCACTGGCAAATAAAACTAATGAGCATGACGTCTAGTCCGCACCCGCCATATGAGATGGTTAGGGGGGGATTTTAATACTTGCATTGGTGGCCACGTGGACTAAATGTCAGATTTATCTAGTTTGGTTTCCAAGGAATGAGAAGGTTGAGATTAGAATCCCAGTCGGTAGTAATGAGTATAGGTTTTTTTTAGAAATAATTTCCCACTATAATCCCAAGACGATTCGGGTATATTTTCTCCTAAATCCTACCATCCTTATCTTTACCCCATTAGAGATGTTACTTTAAAATAGCCCAGATAAGTACTGTACAAAGATGTGGTGTGAAAATTAAATTAAATATTTCAAGAATACAGCTAACTATACACAGGTGATATTTGTAAAAGTCATTTATGATTTATATATTTTTTTTACATCCATTATTGTTTCCAGCCTGTGGCATGGGTCAGTTTTTTATTTAAGCCATATATGTTTCCACTACCGGCTGGCTAGGGATGTCGTAGCTTCATATAATTTATATTATGACTAGAGGGCGGATTTATAGGCACTAAAAAGTTTTAAAAAGGCATGCAAATAGGCACTAAAAATCTCAAAAATAGGCACATAAATAGGCATTATAAAGTAAAAAAGGCAATAAATAGGCACTAAATAGGCACTAAAAAGAAAAAAATAAGCACATAAATAGGCATGGTAATGAAAAAATGCACCAAAACACTCAACATGTTTATTATTAATTCTTAAAATTTAGCATACACAATCCACAAACACAAATTAATTACCATTAGAGTTAATTACCAAATACTTATCAATATTTTCAGATGTAAATTTTGTTCTGTTGTTTGACAAAATGTTTTGATACTGTGAAAAACTTCTCTCGACTTCACATGAAGTCATCGGGCAAAACTTCAGACAAGCTATCTCTGCTGAGCTAAGATTGAATTCTGGGATTAATTTAGTTCGTCCTTCTAAGATGTCCGCTATACTCGCCATCACTTTCCACCGAGGGTTTCGCTGCAATACTCTGTTAAATTTGTCGACGATGGCTGTGCCAACTGAGACAGAAGCCTGATTAGGGTTTTCTTCTATTCCCCGTATTATCTTCACAGCTTTCACAAGAGGCAAATCCCTCTTTTCTAAAACTGTGATTGTTCAAGAAGATTTCCAAAATTGCTTTTTAGGTATGCCAGATCCACAATGACACTTGAGCAGGAGAAGGCAGCATTCGCTTCTGTAATTGCGACAGCTTGTTCCTCGTCAAAAGTTTGGAATACCTACAAGCAAAAAGGTTGATATATCAAAACTCACCATTCTTTCAATATATTGTGTTCTACAAGTATAACCATTAAATTTAAAATATGTTTCAATAATGTGGACGGACAGGTGAAATCAATAAAACTAGTGGTAAGCTCTCACTGCAATTTTAATTAGTGAACACACCTAAATATAGTGTATTGTATAATATCTTTTGAATGTCACCTAGGTGATCTGCATAGTACAACGCAGCATGAAGCCATGTACCTCAACGCGTTATCACTGGCTGTTGTGGCAAGGGTGTGTTGGGCAGGGCGGCCTTAAATGAGAAGATTCGTGATGGAGCCTTCAAAAACACATTCTTGACTGCAGAAATAATAGCGTTAACATTTGTAAAATGTGATCTAATATCTTCTGCAACCCTATGAACAGCACGCGCCAGACAAGTGACGTGAATTAAGCTTGATGTAGAATACTTTTAAGTTTGCAGATGCTTTCAACAGGTAGGCCGCACTGTCTGTCAGCAGCACCGAAAACCTTTCATTGTTGTTTTCTAATGGTCACAGGACACCAAATATAAACAAATTAACTTATTTATAATTCTCATTTTTACAGGAATAACACCGCAAATCATTAAATTAACACAATATATCTTGTGAAATTAAGTTATATACTTAAGCAAAGCATCAAGGACAACTATGGCAATTTTCGAGCTGTTGATTGCTTCAAGCATCTTTGAAACAACCAAGTGAGGTTTCCCAGGACCCGTAGAGTCTAGTTTTCTAACCACAACATTTGCAAAATATCTGCCACAGCGGTCAGTATAACAGTGTACTATACATAGCCACTGAATGAACTGACACTGCTGTGAGCTAGAAGAAAATCTTTGTCGCCAGTCTGACCCGATTGAACCTATCATACCACTGGACACATGTGTCTTCTACGTAACACGAGTATCCACGTGGAGTGACTTAAGGAGTGAAGGAGGGGGGACGGGGGGGGACGG
>CABFVZ010001013.1:160892-177818 GCA_902151445.1 Timema monikensis
ACTATAAAAGTTATCACATTATCTTCGCAATCCTGAAAATAAACTTATACCTCAAAAGCTTACTTTTCAAAGCATAGGATTTAAAAAGGCATTTAGGGCAAAATCCGCCCCCTAATTATGACTTAAGACTAGGACAGGCACAGCAACCGGTCTCCAGCCGTTAAGCTATCAATGTCAAAGGGTAAACCTACATTTCACCAATGATACATTTTTCGGACATGCCGGGAATTGAGCCCGGAACCCTTAGCTTAGTAGGCATACACGCTACCAGTTGATCTTGACCTACTGTTTAACACGTACACTCAAATTACAAAAAAAAAAAGTTTAACTCGATGAATACAAGGACTAATATTATATTCTAATAATGTTTGGCAGATATTAACTCACAGTGAACTCGGGTTGCCAGCAAATTCCCAAACTTCAGGAAAACTGCCTCAGCTGACTATGCCAGGACCATCAGCAAACGACATCTCACCCGCAGGCCCCACTTCGATGAAATGGCAGAGCTATTTATCTCTGTTATCCACGCAGTCTTCTAGCGCTAGTTTTCATTCGGCGCAATTCATCAACTTACGTCCCCCACTTTTGTGTTTGGGTAGAAACCCTCCCAGAGTACGTCAACTCTGTGTGTATATAACCGTCAATCATCGCTTCACATTTTGTATTATATTGTTTCAATTCAATGGAGGAACAACTTCGACGTTAATCTACATCGACGAACAAGCTACCGGTGACTACGATGTGTGAGGCGTTGGACTTTCCACCTCGACGCAGATGAAGCTTCATCTGAGACTTTGAGTATTTAAAAGTTAGAATCTGCGTTAGAGTTATAGTACTCTTTCTTTATCTATGTCCATATGACATTGTTATGTTTGTCAGAGTCACTGGCTTGTTTTTATATGCCCATAAGGTATAATTTTGAATGATGGGCTTAATGCTCTATGCATCTTGATCCATACGACATTATTTACAATATCAGTTTTTCTGACTTCTTTTTCTAAGTCCTTAAGGATTTAGTTTTATATACTAGGGAATAGTAATGACTCCTTAATCTGTATGGTTATGATTAGGATCACTTAATGGTGGAAATCAGTTTATCTAACGCTTTGTTCTATGACCTAGTTAGGTCTGTGACAGATAGCAGACACTTGTTTCTTTTTAGTGTACCTTTTTTTTTTACGGTGAGCAACCTGTGGGAGCACTAAAAGTTCGTAGTAGTGGCCCGCGGGGATAGAGCTTAGTTTCCGGCCCCCTTCAGGCGTCGTTTATATTTGTTAATACATTTATTGTTTGCACTAGTTATTGTGTACCCAAGATTGGGTGGAAGTATAAACATACCATTGAATGTCCAGGCAGTGCTAATTAGGAATAGACCGGCCATAGTATCTTTACAGCTTAGCTTCCTGGTAGTCATTTACTATTTGTAAAATGATAGTTCCTCTTCTAGGATATTAATATTTGTGTTTCGTAACTCTCAATGGAGTTAACTCTTGCTAGCTAGCTCATTTAACTAACATCTTAATAATTCTTTAAATTAGGATTTACTAGAATTATATATCCTTAACTATTATTTAACTATATTTAATGTATATGTTTTCAAGTCAAAGCCTAGTAGTCGTGGAGCTAGATAGATTTCTTATATTGTTGCCTAAATTTTAATCAATATTTGTTTTCTATTTATTTTTCCACCTTGTTGAGGCAGATGTACCTTCCTAGCAGAATGTGCTTTAGTACTAAATTGAAGAGTTACTTGGTAACTGATTTAATTTCACTAAATAAGCAAAGGACTGATTAATCTAAGATATATTTGAGCCTTATGTAATTCTATTAACTCGTTTAAATTTAAATAAACTGACTTATTATACTTGCATATTTATCATATGCTTGCACCTTCCAAACCTTCCTTATTTAACTTTTTTTGTAAATGTAATCGTTACGTCTTCTATTAGATAGAAGAAGCAACGGTTCATACACACACACACACACACACACGCACACACAATATATATATATATATTAGTTTCCCTCCTTTATTTCTAGCGCAGCCAGAGGGCATAATGTTGCCAACTTCCAATAAGTTTATTACCCCTACTATCCCTTTTTTTTTTGTTCGTTTCCAAATGCATTTTTAATGGCCCAGTCTGCTAATGCAGCGTCCCGCAAACGGTGTGCCGTGACGGGCAGTGAATTAGGTGTGCCGTGCGGCCACAGCCCAGAGTGCCACGTATCGTTGTTCTTTTACTTTTTTTTTAGCATTGCGTCTTACTACCCGTTCGGCTTATACGCCTATGTGCTAATTACGCTAATGGGTTATGGTTGAGGCTTGAGCAAGGCTGAAGTTAATGGGAGAGTGTAAAACCATTCAGTAAAAAACACCCTTAATACACTCAACCAGGATTTAAACCCCGATATCCTTGTCATCGGCAGTCTAGTCTATTGCGAGAGTGACGCCATAGACCATGTGACTACCGAAGAAGGTCTAAGATAACAATATTAAAATAGTGGATTTCCAAATCTTTCTTATTGTTTTTAATAGATACGTCCAACCCTACGACAATTAACTATTTTAATCAGAGGGAAAAGTGTGAGAAGATCTTTTTTATAAGAGCAAGTACTACTACATTAGTGTAAAGAGCGGATTAGGAAACCACTTACAGGATCCAGTTTAAAAGTAGCTAATAAATTAAATTGTGGGAAAAAAAACACGATCAAAATGTAGCGGGTTGAGATCGAACGTTGAACTTGTGAGTCAGAGCCAGACTCCCATGCCGGTATTTTAACTGAACTAAAACACTAACTTTATTTTCTTTGCAATCACTTATTAGTCATAGCTTATAAATAGTTCCACCTAATAAAGAGTGGTTTGAGAATCTTACCTCGGGCCATGAATTCGCGTCACTCTCGGATGATCTGGTATACAAGTTTATACACTCGTCCGTCTGTCTGTTGGTTGGTTATTATTATATGATCCGCTTTATGGTGCTCTTATTGGTGATTTTACTAACAATTTTACAACAGGTCGCAAAGAATCATCCTCATCAATGCGCCAACTGAATCTTCCCCCTCGGGCCCCTTTAATTATAGTAGAATTAAATTGGAAACATGGTATGAATGGTTTGGATTCCATTACAATTACTAAGGGGACTGCCTAGATAGCTAAAATATCACCAATCAAATGTTGTTGTTAGGTTAAATATTGATTAAACCTTGAACAGTCCACGAGTTTATTGTTTGCTGGAATGAGCACGAAACTATTTTCTAAGACCCTCCCTATACATATAAATACTTGTAAACATAGTTTATAAGTTGACATTTTCCCTCTGAAAAGTACAAAAATCCACATATTTCTGTTGATCATCAAGAGCTAAATGTCCGGGAAACGAAATAGAATGGTATAGGAGCATAGAATGGATCTTTGTGGCTGAGAATGTCATTTAACAAGGAGGGGTCACAACGCAAATTGTATTGTCATTTGTATTTTCCTCCTCCCCTGTTTGCTCTCCTGCTGATGGAGGGATCCACCCAAGAACGTTATAAGACCACTAGGTTTTTGGCGTTTATGAATTTCTGCTTGCTCGATTGCTCTAACGCTTTAAGAAGGGAGTGTAGAAAAAGTCATTGTTTTTGCAGTTTTTATATAAAAAAAATTGTAAAAAGAAATTAAATATTTCTCCAGTAGAAACAAAGAGTTTAATTTTCTTCACGTGGTGAAATAAACAGTTGTTGAATATCTTTCAAGGGCGTCTTGTAATTTAAGTACATTTTCTCTTCTTTTAAAAATGTTCTGATCTAATGCCGCTATGTTCATGATATATATTAAACAACTGTTTATATAACCATGTAAAGAAAATAAGCTTTATGTTTCTACTAAAGCAATATTTTATTTATTTTTACCATTGAAGTTTTGCTATAAAAACTTTAGGCAAACCTCCCTTAGATCACGCTCCATGTCCTCCCACCTCGATGAGTTTCACTCACTTGAACACTCAATTGATCACTCTTGAATAGTAGCATATAAACATAGCTATCGGCTGAGCCCATAATATTCCAAACAACAGTTGTCAGAAATGTCCCAGTCGTGAAAACACTAGGATAACTAAATATACACAAGTCTTAGAGATGTGTTACTTACAGGTTAAATGAAGGACCATAGATATTTAAAATAAATGGTACAAAACTCCTCACGGACTTTCTCATTTTATTGTTTAAAATTGGAGATATTTACTCAAACCTCGTAATATATGTGAAACAAAATAATATACACCAGCAAACCCAAGCATAAATTGCACTCCACTTATGTAAAACATTTTTTGAGTCCCGGTTTTAAATTTTATAATTGTATTTTTAAAGAATTAATGTCCTCCCTCGTGTGTAGGTTTGGACCGATAAAAAGATCAATATTAGGTCCATAAGGGTCAACACTTCGTATTAAAATTTCGATTTCCGGTTAAAATTCTTGACATTTTATCAGGTGTTGCACATCTTCATGTCATCGCATTGTTATTAAATTCTCCATTTATAATCATTTTGACCAATAAAAAAAAATTTAATACTGACTATTGAGTCTAAAATGGAGATAGATCATTGTTGTACAAACATTTCTCTTAAGAGGTTTGAGGAAAAATAACATGAAATTTTTGAGAGACTTACTTATTATATGTAATTCCTCTATGGCAATGGAGAATTATTGCGTTAAAACTTAAGTAGTATCTTTTTACAAATAAAGCTCACAAAATTGTATTAATATATTTGCCAATATCTCAGAAATGGTTAGTTTTATAAAAATATATTTAAGATAAAAGTTTATTTATTTTTAATAGTACTATAATTTTACAATGATAAGTTATTTAGTATCTCAAATATTTGCGGAGATGCGGAAATTTAAGCTTCTGTAAAGTACCCTAAAATTCATTTTCATGGGAAAATGGAAATAGCCAATTTATTTATAATCTTAATCGACGCCTGGATACGAATTTTAATCAAAATCGTTAGAGCCGATTATAATAAAATCTACTTTTTCTCTTCTCGTCCTTTATTAAACTACTCTTAGTTTTAAGTCAAAATTGACACACAGAGAGAGGGTATTGCAAAAACAACTTTTTAGGACGTCGACATCCATTAACATTTCACGTTAGTTTTTTTACGGTCTCAATACTTAAACCTTTAGTGTTTGAAAAGTTAAGATATATACATATATTTGCGTATAGCTTGAAAGTTATTGGTTTTATCAAAATCTGCTTCAAATAAAATATGTTTATTATAAATAGTTTACATATTTGTAATGATAGTAGTTTTATCTCAAAGAGTTTTGGAGATATGATAAAAATTAAAAAAAATTATCCATCATACCGGAGCCCTTAAAGTCATTTTGCCGAAGCATTGTGAATAGCCATTTTGTTTATAATATTTATAAATGTTTTAAAATTAAATTTAATCATAATCGTTAGAGCTGGTTTTGAGAACATTTACTTTTTCTCTTTTTGCCCTTCAGTAAACTACCCTTAATTTTAAGGTTAAATATACAATTTTAAGAAAACCTTGGGGCGACCCTATGAAAACCCTAGATACCAAGTTTTAGCGTAATCGATCAAATAGTTTAGGCTCTTGTTGGAGGTACAGACATACAGACATACAAACGGAAATTCAAAAACAATTTTTTCGGATTCGAGGCGTCATGAAATGTCGATATTCTTCAAAATCTCGAGTTCGATGTTTTTGATGATCACAATACTTTCTCTACCTGTAAGATGGTGAGAAAGTAAAATAATTAAACTAACTTATATCTTATTATCTTAAAGACTGGGATAAAACATTCAAACGTAGTTTAATTAACATTAGAATGAAAAAAAAAATGCACTAAAATGTCTTTAAGAACAGATTAAGTTAATTTTAACCAAATAAATCCTATATCTAAATTTATTAGATACTAGCAATCCCGCATGGCGTAGCCCGTGACCCACTGTGATATTAGAACTATACAAACACCCCTCCCCCCATGGTGCTCGATTTGCCATGAGAACTTAATTATCAGATTTAAAATATTATCTTAACAAATTTGTTAAAAATAGCCTAATTGAAATTTTAATTAAAAATTTAAAAATCCGGCTTAGAGGTGCATTCAAACCTCCTTACCTATATTAAAAATTTCAGATCTCTGGGTGCCGCAGATTTGGCTGGGCATCGCACACAAACAAACACGTTAATATTGTATGGATTGGTAAGTAATGGAGATTAAATAAAGATGAGTTATATACCCTGTATGCCTTACAAGATATTGTTAGGATAATCAAGTCTTGTAGATTACAGTGGGCAAGCTATTCAGCGTGAATATGTGATTCTAGAACCTTGTTCAGGGTATTGACTGGCAAACACCGTGGAAGTGGACTGGATAGAACTATCTCAATATTAGTATAAGGTGTAATGAGGTGGACTGGATTGAACTATCTCAATATTAGTATAAGGTGTAATGAGGTGAACTGGATAGAACTAGCTCAAGATCGGGATAGGATGTAATGAGGTGGACTGGATAGAACTATCTCCAGATAGGGATAGGATGTAATGAGGTGGACGTGATAGAACTATCTCAAGATAGGGATAGAGTGTAATGAGGTGGACGTGATAGAACTATCTCAAGATAGGGATAGGATGTAATGAGGTGGACGTGATAGAACTATCTCCAGATAGGGATAGGATGTAATGAGGTGGACGTGATAGAACTATCTCAAGATAGGGCTAGGATGTAATGAGGTGGACTGGATAGAACTAGCTCAAGATAGGGCTAGGATGTAATGAGGTGGACGTGATAGAACTATCTCAAGATAGGGCTAGGATGTAATGAGGTGGACTGGATAGAACTATCTCCAGATAGGGCTAGGATGTATTGAAGTGGACGTGATAGAACTATCTCAAGATAGGGCTAGGATGTAATGAGGTGGACTGGATAGAACTAGATCAAGATAGGGCCAGGGAGCGTAATTCTAGTTAGTGCGGCAATTAACTTTGGTGTTCCTAATGTCAAGGAAAGCAGCCGCATTGAGGTCCCAACACATACATGAGAATCACATGTTGAGTACAGGTCCGGGTGAGTGTGTGAGTGTGTGAGTTCCCAGGCTCACCTGCCCACGTGTCGCGTGCGGGATCCAGCTCTCTCTGTTTTTATTTTCCTCATCACCCCTCCGACCCCACTTATTTTACCCGTTCAGACATCGCTAAGTCGTTAATTTTTTTTTAATGCTCTTTCATCATCCTTCTTCTGATGTAACATTAACGAGCGTGTTCGTTCACCTGCCCCTGTCCGGTCGAGATGTGGATGGAGCCAATTCGCGAACACTCACGGATATAACACATCCTCCCCTCTCTCTTGTCTCTTTAATTAGTCACGTGCCCCATCACATCAATTGAAACATATATATACACCTGCTTCGGTGGCCGCTTATTCTAACGCGCTACTCTTGTTTTTAGACTAGACTGCCAAAGACGGGGAGATTGAGTTTCGGTACCGATCGGGACTACTGTGGCTGTTTTTCCCCAAATGTTTTTCCACTCTCTCTCCATGCAAATGCTCATGCATTTCCTCTGAATTAAATTTTCCTAATTCCTAAGACATTAGTGTTCGTGTAAATGTATACTATTTCTAGCCGACTGCATCACAGAGTTGATTGGGATGTGATGCACGCTCTTAAGAGAGCCGCCTCGGTCAGGGAGAAATTGCCGAACAGACGTTCAGCTCTAACACAATATTAAGTTCTACGATGCGTTATTTCAAAATATATTTCACTCCAAAATAAAATTGAAAGATTTCAACAGGTCTCTTTTTCCTTAAATCCCTACATTTCGAGTTTTATTAATAGAAACAAATGTGTGAAAATGTGACATTAGCTCAATTTCAACTTCTGGCTTAGCATATTTGTGGAGCTATGAGACTGCGCTTGAGGAAAAAGAAATCTAGATTTAGACTCCTTCGAACTAATATAGTAATTTTTTGATAGGATCACAACAGAACATTTTAAGGAATTTGAGAACTAGCAGACTTCTTCCCTGTTTACCTTGAGATCCGAAATTTTCTTTCTCCTCTTTCTTTTTGATAGAATAACCGGTGATTTTAAAGGAAGGACGAAAGGGAGTACCGTATAAGCTTAGACAGAATAGTGAAATTGTCCCAGAAAACCACACAGGCCATTCATCGTATTTTAAGCCATGTGGCCTGAGAGAGATTTATTGGTATTTCCTCGCTGACCAAGGCAGCAAATTACATTGCTATACATCACATTCATGACGCCGATTTAATTCAAATAATTCAGTGTAATAGGCCTCAACTACGACATCTACTCCTAGATCTGTAACTGGTGCTTATCCTCCTAGAATATGAGTCAGCTGCTCCTAGTTCTGTCCACAACACTGATCCTCCTAGAATGTGAGTCAACTGCTCCTAGCTATGTCCACAACACTGATCCTCCTAGAATGTGAGTCAGCTGCTCCTCGCTATGACCACAACACTGATCCTCCTAGAATGTTAGTCAGCTGCTCCTAGCTATGACCACAACACTGGTCCTCCTAGAATGTGAGTCAGCTGCTCCTAGCTATGACCACAACACTGGTCCTCCTAGAATGTGAGTCAGCTGCTCTTAGTTCTGTCCACAACGCTGATCCTCCTAGAATGTGAGTCAGCTGCTCCTAGTTCTGTCCACAACACTGATCCTCCTAGAATGTGAGTCAGCTGCTCCTCGCTATGACCACAACACTGGTCCTCCTAGAATGTGAGTCAGCTGCTCCTAGCTATGACCACAACACTGGTCCTCCTAGAATGTGAGTCAGCTGCTCCTAGCTATGACCACAACACTGGTCCTCCTAGAATGTGAGTCAGCTGCTCCTAGCTATGACCACAACACTGGTCCTCCTAGAATGTGAGTCAGCTGCTCCTAGCTATGACCACAACACTGGTCCTCCTAGAATGTGAGTCAGCTGCTCCTAGCTATGACCACAACACTGGTCCTCCTAGAATGTGAGTCAGCTGCTCCTAGCTATGACCACAACACTGGTCCTCCTAGAATGTGAGTCAGCTGCTCCTAGCTATGACCACAACACTGGTCCTCCTAGAATGTGAGTCAGCTGCTCCTAGCTATGACCACAACACTGGTCCTCCTAGAATGTGAGTCAGCTGCTCCTAGCTATGACCACAACACTGGTCCTCCTAGAATGTGAGTCAGCTGCTCCTAGTTATGACCACAACACTGGTCCTCCTAGAACCTGAGTCAGCAGCTCCTAGTTCTGTCCACAACACTGGTCCTCCTAGAATGTGAGTCAGCTGCTCTTAGTTCTGTCCACAACACTGGTCCTCCTAGAATGTGAGTCAGCTGCTCCTAGTTATGACCACAACACTGGTCCTCCTAGAACCCGAGTCAGCAGCTCCTAGTTCTGTCCACAACACTGGTCCTCTTAGATTGTGAGTCAGCTGCTCCTAGCTATGACCACAACACTGGTCCTCCTAGAATGTGAGTCAGCTGCTCCTAGCTATGTCTACAACACTGATCCTCCTAGAATGTGAGTCAGTTGCTCCTCGCTATGACCACAACACTGATCCTCCTAGAATGTGATTCAGCTGCTCCTAGCTATGACCACAACACTGGTCCTCCTAGAATGTGAGTCAGCTGCTCACTAGTTATGACCACAACACTGGTCCTCCTAGAATGTGAGTCAGCAGCTCCTAGTTCTGTCCACAACACTGGTCCTCCTAGAACCTGAGTCAGCAGCTCCTAGTTATGACCACAATACTGGTCCTCCTAGAATGTGAGTCAGCTGCTCCAATCTATGACCACAACACTGGTCCTCCTAGAATGTGAGTCAGCTGCTCCAAGCTATGACCACAACACTGGTCCTCCTAGAATGTGAGTCAGCTGCTCCTAGTTATGACCACAACACTGGTCCTCCTAGAATGTGACTCAGCTGCTCCTAGCTATGTCCACAACACTGATCCTCCTAGAATATGAGTCAGCTGCTCCTATTTCTGTCCACAACGTTGATCCTCCTAGAATGTGAGTCAGCTGCTCCTAGCTATGTCCACAACACTGATCCTCCTAGAATATGAGTCAGCTGCTCCTAGCTCTGTCCACAACGTTGATCCTCCTAGAATGTGAGTCAGCTGCTCCTAGTTATGTCCACAACACTGATCCTCCTAGAATATGAGTCAGCTGCTCCTAGTTCTGTCCACAACGTTGATCCTCCTAGAATGTGAGTCAGCTGCTCCTAGCTATGACCACAACACTGGTCCTCCTAGAATGTGAGTCAGCAGCTCCTAACTATGACCACAACACTGGTCCTCCTAGAATGTGAGTCAGCTGCTCCTAGTTATGACCACAATACTGGTCCTCCTAGAATGTGAGTCAGCAGCTCCTAACTATGACCACAACACTGGTCCTCCTAGAATGTGAGTCAGCTGCTCCTAGTTCTGTCCACAGTGCTGATTCTCCTGCAGAGGCGGACACACACCTTGTCCCTTCCAAGACCATCTGCCGGTGGTGAATAGTGAGCCGGCCGTCCACGCGCCATTAACATACACTACCGTTACTTACTGTTAAACGAAACTACTCAGCTTGCACGATTACCACCCAGGAGTTTCACCTGGTCGACCGAGACAGTTGATGAACGAGAAGCGGCCCTTCACCCGCGAACGACGACACAAACCTCTTTAGAAATGTGTGAGTTGAATGCGTTGTGACCAGTTTCGGTGCCAGGCGGGCCAAACTATTTTAATCATGGGTGACACACTGAAAAATAGAAAATACTGAGAGGACCACGTTAAAAAAAATCAGTATTGCCAGTTGCCACAATTTTTTTAAGTAAAAATTAATTCTAACTCAAAAGAAAAAAAGTAGGTCCTTGTTTGAAACAATAAGACATATTTTATATTATTTTTACCAGAAATTCGGAACGTTTTGTTTACAGCAATGTTGGGCGTGCACTTGGCGCGAGAAAGTACTAGTGTTTTTGCAGGGTTTTTTTAACAATATTTTGTAGGTCAAAATAAATCAAATCTGTTTTTAATTTGAAACATGTAGTTTAATTTTCTTCACATAACGATATCAACAATTGTTGAATATCTGTCAAGGGTGTCCTGGAATTAAATTACAATTTTTCTCTCTTCATTTAAAAGGTTATCATCTAATACTGCTATGCTCATGACAGATATTCAACAACTTGATATCACCGTGTGGAGAAAATTAAACTCTATGTTTCTACTAGGGAAATATTTTATATATTTTGACCCAAAAAATGCTATGTTATAAAAACTAAAAAAACACTGACCACTACACCACAAGACCGGTTTCCGGTCCAGGTTCTAGGGATGAGGAAGGGATGAATTTTAGAGGTAATCTACTTGCATTTGATTGGTAAGAAAATGGGAAACCATTTGGGGGGAGGGGGGGAGGAACCACCCTCATTAGACCTAACAGGAATTCGAACCCCAATCTCCCCACCTTAAGCGGGTAAATCACGAGAGTGACACCTTAGACCATTCGGCCACTGAAGTGGGTCTCTCTATTTTACGTCCTAAATGTCAAAAATGAGAACTGGAGAAAAAAAGGTGAAACTTTCTCTTAGAATCTTATCTCTTATGTACTCGACGTGACGGTTGTCATGACTCCTTGGGGAGAGGAAGTATTGTGATAGTTAAAACAAAATATCGAGATTTTGATGAAAGTAGACTTTTCATGACCCCGATGAAACCTAAAAAAAGGGGGATTCACCGATGCCATCTGTCTGCTATTTGGTCTAGAGCGGAAACCTTTTTCCCGATCGAACAAAAACTTCATAAGATAACCCAGAGTTGTTTTTTGGGGGTTAGGGGGAGAGATTTAGCTATCCAACCCTAAAATTAAGGGTAGTTTAAATATGAGCAAAAAGAGAAAAATATAGCCTTTCTCAAAATCAACTCTAACGATTTTGATGAAAATATGAGCAAGGTTTAACATTGACAAACAAAATCGCTTGTCTAATTTTTTTCAGGAAAATTATTTAAAAGGCTACTTTACATAAGCGGTTTTCTCCAAATTTGATCACATCCGTGCAAATATTTTTAAATACGAAATAGCTTATTATCCTTCACTGCGAACTTGTAGGACTGCTAAAAAATACAAGTATTATTTTAAACAAAGATACCAGCAGAGTTATCTCAGTGTAATTTTACTTTATCTCTATGAACGTGGATTAGAACCCCGGAAAGATATTTCTATTCCTTCCCTAAACGGTGTACAGTTTGTCAATGTGATATTCAGGGGTTAACCGGTCCCGTGGTGTAATGATCAGTGCACCTGTCTACGATCCTATGGGTTCCGGGCTCGTTTCCCGGCTGGTACCTTTGGGTATTTTTCCCGAAAGGGGAATTACCCCCACGGTCGCCAGGAGTTGGTTGTTCATGCTTAGGTTAAGTTAAATGTTTCCACTGGTTCTACACCCTCGTACTCACTATCACCATCATACCATCATCATCACCTCATCTCATCGGGACATGGAGAGAACCTCTACGGAAAAGATGTACGATTAATACATTCGGGTGTCCTCTGGAAAACCGTACCTTAGTACTAGATAATCTTTCCACTTCTGAGCTACAGATTAATGTAGCCTATACATGTTATTATTATTATTATTATTATTATTACTAATATTATTATAATTACTATTATTAATAATATTTAGCACCGCGTCTTACTACCCGTTCGGGTTATAGGCTATTATTATTATTATTATTATTACCTGAATAGGTAGTAAGACTCTGTAACAAAAAATTTTTAGAGAGAGACCAATTTGACCCTCGGATGGAACGAGTGAACCCAAAGAGAGGTTGACACGCGACGGCAATTTATGTAATAATAATGACTATGTCACTCCCCTTGGGGGTGCCGGGTGGGGGGTGAGTGGGAAGCCTCTTCTGTCAAATAAGAAAAGGGGGAGGGGGTCATTTTGTAAGACAGTGCATGGCCCTCAACTCAAAGAGCTATCCATAATGAATGGCATAAAGACTTACCTTCGAGTCTCTATTGGCGTTCCCTTTTTTTTTACTATAAAAGGTAATATACGGAGGTTATACTTGATAGGAGATAATTTTGTTTTCAGCAGAACGCAATTATTGTGAGATTGTTGGTAGACTTGAAGTTGCTACTATTTCGTGAAATGAGCACTTATCCCCTCCAAGACATGAAAATAGCAAAGATTTTTAAGTACCAGAAGGGCCTTATCTTAATAAACCCGTGTAATGGGTTGCAATCACACACATCTAATAGTTACAGACTCCACCCTTTTTGGTAATGGACTACACGATAGAGTACCTAAATACTTATATTCGAAACGTATAAAATGACAGATACAAATCCATTTCCACGCTATTAACCAAGATAAAATTAATTATATAGGTGCATGTGCGTTACTAATACCATTTTAAGAGCACCGCATATTTTAAAGAAATATCATCATAGTGCTGTATTTATTTTGGTAATGTCGGTTCTGGAGCTTTCAAAATCACTAAAACAATCCTCAATTATCTTAGAATGTTCTGTTGTGACCCTGTTAAATAATGACTTTATTTGTTTGAGGACAGCTAGATTTATGTTTATTGTCATTTACTTTGATCTCAGATCTGAGACATTTCAAGTGAAACCTCCTAGGAAATAAGTTAATTTCACCTTTTCAAGTTATTTTAATTTTAATTATGTTCCTGATGATGATAATGATGACAGTGAAAATTCTAAATTTTAATTTTATAGGTTGGTTTATTTCCCCTCCATTTTGGTGTGAACTGTATTTTAGAATGAAAAAAACCTTCTTAAGCAAAGCGGGATTTCTGGACGTCTCTAACGCGTCTAAGCGTTTCGAATGGCTGAGTCCAATCATTCTCAACTGAAGTTCTCTCTTCCAAAGCTTAGGTTGGGGTCAGGTCCGTGAAGTCGGCAGCACCACTAACGGCACAAATTCTGAAACCTATGCCGATATTTAGTGCAGAATTTGTTCCACAAGAATATCCTACTCCCATAATTTGTGCCACTATAGTTTTCGTGAAAACACCAATAAACAGTGCTGCCAGCAGCACCCATAACGGCACAAATTCTGAAACCTATGATGATATTTAGTGCTGAATTTGTGCCACAAGACTATCCTATCCCCATAATTTGTGCCACTATAGTTTTCGTGAAAACACCAAAAAACAGTGGGTGCTGCTGGCAGTACCCATAACGGCACAAATTCTGAAACCTATACCAATATTTAGTGCTGAAATATACATTTTGTTGTGCCAAGAAAACTTTCGTTTCCTACAAAGTGCAAAGAATCAAATTCCACCACAGAAGTTCCACGAGCATCCCCTTCAACAACCGATAAGTATATTAGTAGTTACTGTGGGGATTGTGGGGGATACCATTACGCCAATACAGGGAAAATAATAAATTGAATCTAGTGTGTAAAGTGCAATAGATGGTTTTACGAAAATTGTTGTGCGGGTCTAGTAGCAAAAACAGGATGGTTCGATATCTGCACAAACTATGACAGTGAAAAATTGCAAAAATTCAACCAATATTAACTTTGTTGCAAATTGTATCAAATATTATAAAATTTAGTTTTATTGCATGTTTAAATTTGTTGTTTGTTTTTATTTTTGTAGTGTAACGTTATTGTATCCCTTTGGATACAATACCACCACTCCGCACTTATTTCCATATTTTTTCTTTAAGAATATGTATATGGATTGTGTGTGTTTTGTATCCATATTACTCTACTTTGAATATAAGTAAAGGTTTTTGTGTATTAGTTATTTTAAAAAAAGTACTAAAATATCATCTTAAGAAGCGATTTTTGAAAGTTGTGGCGTTATTGCATCCTTCTACCCTACATAGGCGTATAACCTGAACAGGTAGTAAGACGCGGGGTAGCTGAGATATCGCCAATCAAGTGTTGCGCTTAGGTTAAATATTAACAAAACCTTTAACACTACAAGTGTTTTTTTATATAACGGAATGAGCACACAACTATTTTCTATGACCCTATACATATATAGACTTGAAGAATATAGTTTAAAAGTTGACATGCTCCACTCTGAAAAGCACAAATATCCACATAGTTGTGTTAATCATTAAGAGCTAAGGGTAACGGAAGGTAACTGTCATAGGAGCGTTGAGAATGGATCTTTGGGAATAGAATGAGGTCCTTTAATAGGGGGTTCACAACATAAATTGTATTGTAATTAGTATTTTCCTCATCCCCTGTTTCCTTCACCTCTGACAAGACGTGTATTAATCACAACTTGTGAATGTGTGGAATGCCAGGCCTCCACCGTGGTCCGGATTCCACGTTATACTGTAGGGCCTCCATTTCATCTCACAATCACCCTACCATTACACATCAGCGTAAATGCGTATAACCCGAACGGGTAATAAGACGCTTTGCTAATAATAATAATCCCCTGTTTGTTCTCCTAATGCCGATTAGCTCCATCCAGCAACGTTATAAGCCCACTTGGTTTCTATACGGTCACTATTATTCTAGTGCCTAAATATTGTGATCTTTCTTACAACAACCGAAAGGCCTTGAACAACCAAGTCTACTCCCGATTTCTAGTGGTTCATTCCCAGCAATGAAGGACAAAGGTAATTTGTTTTATTGACTTCAGAAAAGACAAGCCGACTGTCTAACTACGCTACTATAGCGTGTTTGTTAGAAGACGAATGTGTCTGTGATAAAAATAAACACCCAACGACCCACTTCAATGGCCGAATGGTCTAAGGCGTCACTCTTGCAATAGAATGGACTGCGGAAGAAGGAAAGATCGAGGTTTGATTCCTGGTCGTGTGTACTGATGGTTTTTGATACATATGGCCTTCTATTCTCCCTCTAAGCAAATGTGGGTACACTTACTCTAAATTAAAACTTCCTCATCTCTAACACATTAGCGTAATTAGTAGTCTGCATATTAGTACAGCCTAAACGGGTAGTAAGATGTGGCGATAAAAGAAAATAGGGAGGAATAAACACTCTTAGTACACACCCGGCTAGAAATCGAATCCTGCTCTTTCTGTCACAGGAAAACCAGACTAAACTAGCTTGGCATCTAGTTCACGTGCGCATCATTGTGGGTACACCCCGTGAAATAAAAAATAAGGAAGATTAAAGCGCAATTTAACAGTCAGTGTTTATTATCCCATAACATTCAGGTGAATGGTGTCATAACTTTTATGTTTGTTTGGTTTCTGTTTTTTAAATTAAGGACGATAACTTGACTTCAGCTAATCGCAGAGACTAAACAAAAACTGTTTTGAAAAGCTAAAAGATTGGTCTTTCATTTAAAGTAATAAAAAAGTATTGTTTTTTGCGAAATTTGACTATGATAACGTAGACAGATACCTTAAATGTTGGTTTAGTACTTAGGCCTATAAACTTTAAAATTAACATTTCCATAAAGGAAAATTCAAAAATCGAGCGTGAAGATGAGCAAGAGCAGACTCCAATTGGACATTTTCATCATGGACCCGAAGAAAATGTACGTGTGTCTCTATTGGCACTTAATGAACAATCAGAACAGTTGCCACTTTCTGAATTAACGGGAGAAACAGAGGTTTTGAACGATGATGTTCAAAATCAAGCCACTGATGAGGCAGGAGGGTTCGGCCAGACTGACAAGCGTGCGAGCGAGCGCGCAAGCGACTGGGTGGCCAAACTGGCGAGCGCGCGAGCGAGCGCGTAATTAGCGGACCCTAGTTAGATTATTATTAGCACCGCGTCTTACTACCCGTTCGGGTTATACGCACTTACGCTAATGTGTAATGGTAGGGTTATTGTGAGATGAAATGAAGGACCTACAGTTTAACGTGGAATCCGAACCACGGTGGCGGCCTGGCATTCCCCACATTCACAAGATGTCTTGTCAGAGGTGAAGGAAGGGTTTGG
>CABFVZ010001013.1:178279-193919 GCA_902151445.1 Timema monikensis
ATTATTATTATTATTATTATTATTAGCACCGCATCTTACTTCCCGTTCGGGTTATATGCACTTACGCTAATGTGTAATGGTAGGGTGATTGTGAGATGAAATGAAGGACCTACAGTTTAACGTGGAATCCGAACCACGGTGGAGGCCTGGCTTTCCCCACATTCACAAGATGTCTTGCCAGAGGTGAAGGAAGGGTTTGGTAATCAGATAAATCTGTGCCGGGACCGAGGATTGAACCCCGGCCGCCAGCACAGAAGTCTGACACCTTACCCCTAGACCACCAGGTCACCGGGCCATTAATAGCAAGTGTGTTAAACCTATCACTGATAGAAAAAAGTCAAATAGCATGTCAAAATGAGAAGTTTCCCCAGCACTCAATGAACCAACATACAATAATATTGCCTAGCGCCTGTAAACTAGACTGTACCGGGTCGAGCGCGCGCGCTTGAAAAATAGAACCAGTTCTATCTTTCAAGCGCGCGCGCTCAGTCGCTCGCGCGCTCGCTCGCTCGCTCGCTCCAGTGTGGCCACCCCCCATTACAACCAATGTGTTCTATTTTATATTTTAGTCGCTCGCGCGCTCGCTCGCTCAGTCTGGCCGTACCCTTATACTTGAAACTTATGAGTTTAATTTTATGTTTCAATCGTACTTGTCAAAATACATTTTAGGTACAGTTATACATCTTAGTTGTGTTTATTTAATAAAAAAAATGTGCAATTAATTATTCAAATTGAAATTTTGTTCAATATTCATCCATAGTTATATTTTCGCCATTGGTCTTTAATATTCTTGGGGAAACTATGGATATTGAAGAAAATTGCAATTGTAATAATTGTTTGCAGAATTTTTGTCAATTACAATTTCCTACACTCTTATCATCATTGAGGTGAGGGGGAGGAGAGGTGCCACAATATTGTTCACTTACACTCAAAAAATGTCCAGAGCCGGCCCTGGTTTCTTGTTTGACTCCAATTAATTGTGCCTAAAATAATGTATGTGTATATGCGTCTATTCTTACCACCTGGATAACACAAACTTTTTATTTTCCACCGCATCTTACTTACTACCCGCTCGGTTCTATTCCTGTTGATATAGCCGGGTGTTTAGTGGTATATCTTTGCTGACTGCTTGTTAATTACTTTTAAAACAAGGATTACTCCAATGGATTGACATGGTCGCGTGAGCAGTGGTACAGGCTAATTAATCCCTCAAATACTTCTTGTGAGGTTTTCCAGTCCTGAAGAGCTCATATTTTAAAAGTTCATAAATAAACCACGTAAAGCTGTTTTACACCCAAATGCTATGTTTTCACGCATAAACCGTGATGGTTAACTAAACAATAAAAAATGGGCAGTTAAACGCTACGCGGAGTGTGACCGTACCGTTATGGACGAGACCAGGAAAGTTGTAGAGGAACTTCTGTTGGATATTGTATGCTTACAAGAGCCTTATAGTACAGTTGGTGGTAGGATTCAGCAAATGCACGAATTATGACAGTAGGAAAATCACCGATGAGTACAATAGTGGTTTTAATGAGTATTTTACGGTAACAAAGGTGGATCAATATTGCAACGAAAAGGTTACTTGCGTCGAAATTAGATCGGGAATAGGCGTAGTCATCCAAGTCAATATGTATTTCCAGTTCAGGGATGATATTGAACGGTACTTAGATCATATGGAAGTGATAGATGACACTTACAAAGGAATTAAAATAATATATCTCGCTGATGTGAACGCAAGGTCATCTTTGTGGTTCAGCTACACCCTGTTAAGATCAGATGGGAGAAAAGGCGGATATAGAGGGCACACGAGGGGTGAGAAGTTGGAAGAGGTTACAGTTGAGATAATTAGAAGTATTGAATCAACTAGGTAACCCACCGACTTATGTGGGAAGAGCTTGAGCCAGTTCAAATATGGATGTGACAATCTGTAACAGGGAGGCGATGGAGATTGTTAGGGGATGGAAATTACTGGATGGGATGACCACTAAGGACCACAACATGATCACCTTTGAGATAGGAAAAGAGCTGACTGAAGATGGGGGTACGGGGTCAAGACTCAGATAACACATCAAAAAGGCGAATTGGGATAAGCTAAAAGAGGTACTGGTGTTTCCACCAGAGATGGAAAAAGCCAGGAATGTGAATGCTAGTGCGGGAGAGTTCACGTGTTGGGTGCATAAAGCCATGAGGAGTTCGATTCCGGTAGTAAGAGAAACATTGAAGGTTAGTAATAGACCTTGGGGAGATAAACTTGGAAGACTAAGGGGGAATATGAGGGCGGCGCGTAGGAGGTACCAGAGATGCTCCAACCCTGATGGCCGCATTCTACTCCTCACCATTTATAGGAACAAGAAGGATTAATTTGAGACTACCCTGACGTCCACGAAGAGGGAGTGCTGGGAGCGTTATGTACAGGAAGAATTTAGGAACAACGCTTGGCGAGTACCCTTTCAAATAGCGACTGGGAAAATAAAGCCCCCAGCGATTATCTCTACTTTAAGGACGCTAGGTGGGATATGCCTTCTTGTTGGGAGAAATCTGCCAAGATGTTGATGGATATATTGCTTCCAGGCGATGACATGAATGACAATGATGATCATTAGATGGACAGAAGTAATATGGTTGAATATTATGACAACAGAGATATAGCTGATCCAGTGACCCTGGGTGAGATAGTGAGGACATTGGCCGAAATTAAAAGCAAGAAGGCTCCTGGTCCTGATGGGATCAGGGTTGAGGTAATTCAGCAGATCAGTGAGCAGGTAGCGCCCTTCCTAGCGTATTCTATGAATTAATGTATGGAACAAGGTTAGGTGCCTAATGTGTGGAAGCAAAGTGAAGTGGTGATTCTGAGTAAAGGTAAAGGATCCTCAACTCCCCAAGTCATACAGACCAATATGTTTATTAAATGTGTGCGGGAAATTGCAGGAAAAAATATTGTGCAATTGGTTACTAAAACATCGTCAGTCTGTTGGCATGCACCAACAGCAGTACGGCTTTATGACGGGCAGATTCACGGAGGATGTTATTTGTGAGGCCATGGACTTTGTCGATGGGGCTAGCAGTAAGTATGTAATAGGGATATTTGTAGACATCTTGGGAACTTTCGATAACGTGTGGTGGCTGGCGCTGTTTAAGAGGCTTAGGGAAATAAATTGCCCGGGGAGTCTCTACAGGGTTTTTATGGACTTCTGTAGGGACAGATATGCTAGCCTGAGGTGTCCGGGAATATCGATAAGTAATAAACTAACCAAAGGTTGTCCACAGGGATTTGTCTGCACGCCTATCTTGTGGGTGGTAGGGCTCAAGCCGAGGTTATTGGAGATCAAGGCGCTTCCAGGAACGGTGGGAGTGGTTGCCTTTGCGGACGACTTACTATTTGGTTTGGAGGCTAAATCACAAATTGCAGCTTGAAGCTAAAAGCAATTCAGTACTAGCTGGATTGAACTCATGGTGTAAAAAAGAAAAATTAAGCTTGGTGCCTGCGAAGACTAGTCTACATACGTGCTATTCAGGGAAGTGCTTAAGAGAGATTCGATAGTTAAAATAGGAAGACCGACAATAAAATGTAGTAGGTATATCAGGTATCTGGGCTCTGTGTTGGATGAGAAGCGTGGCTTCATGGTGCACGTGGTAAGCATAAGTGCAAGGACATTGAGAGCGATGAATAAAATAATCAGTATTTGACAAGGGAGATTTAGACTATATATGCTCTTAATCCGTACATACCATCAGACACTTCTAGGTTCTATAGTGGGTTACGGGTCCAATGCATGGGTGCAGGAATTGAGGAAGGTAATAATGAAGAGGCAAGTCAGGAGTCTTCAGAGTTGCATTCTTCTGAGCCTCTCTGGTGCGTATAGGACTGTTGTGACAGATTCTCTGAGCATGGCCCTGGGTATCTGGCCTCTTGACTTGGAAATAAGGAGGAGGGCTTCTATGTACTGGTTAAGGAAAGGAAAACTTGACAGAGTGGATATGCTAACGGGGGAGGGAGGGGTGAATAGCCGTCAAGTCAGAAGATTCTAGTTGAATGAATGGCAAGAAGGTTGGGATGGAAGAGTGACTGGTAGGAGAACCTACCAGCTGTTTCCAATGTATAAGAGAGGTTAGGACTTGAATACTTGCAGCCCGCCCTCCTCAGGGTTGGTGCATTCTATAACTGGGCATGGACCGTACAGGGTGGCCCTCTTTCTTAGGTGACTGACTCAGGACAATGCGACTGCGGAAAGGAGGCTACTCCTGAACATGTGGTATTTGAATGTGCGAATACTGCTGAGTGTAGAGAAGAGTTGCAGATACCGCTCCAGGCGGGAGCTATATACCACATACTGAGAGATGTGGACAGGTGGAGCCTGCTGGATCCGATCGCACACAAGGTTTCGAAACGAGAGAGGGACAAGTACATAACTGAGTTGAAGCATAGGAGACAGGTGAGACAACTGGGACAGACAGAGACTGGGCAAGAAGAAGAGATAGAAGATGAAAGTGACGCTAATGAGGGTAGTGACTTAACATCTGAACTAGAGGAATTTTAGTAACTAGCACAAGAAATTAGATTAAGAATAAGTTAAGATAGTGCCAGCTGGTGGGGTAGAGCTTGTTGGAACTTCTGGCTATCCGGAGCTAAGCTGAGGATAGCTGCTCTTTGTATTCCAGTAGTGCAAACTGCTGATTAACCAGGGGGCTACCAGCTGATGGATTTCCAGAAGTAACATCAGTTGAGACGGGACATAACCCCCCACTCGGATGGTCCGGCCCACTTGGGAACAAGAGAGATGTTGGCCTGGAGTTTTCGGGCATCTGGTCCGTCATCTTGGTCCGTTTTCAGCTGCTTTCGGCTTTAAGAAAGGATTATATAAAAACGTAATGAGACTCTGCAGCTGCCAAGTGAAGAAACTCTTTAGGTTACGTTAGTTTTAGCTTAGTTATTATTATTAGTTTTAGTGTAATTTAGTTTTAGGTCTAATAATCAGTTGAATAAGTTAGTTGGAGGAGTGCAATCTCCGGTAGGGCGCCTCCCCAGGTAGCGGATAGGGTGATGCCCACCCCCACTGGGGCTCTCACTGATCTGGGGACTATTAGATCCAGAGGACGGTGAGACACCCAGCTGAATAGGGTACCGGGGGTTTAATATACCCGGGGCGGACATATTAGTAGTATTAGGAATTAAAGGACATTAGATTAGGTGCTATATTCCATCATATATTATAGTAAATAGAGGACACAGCTAAATGATGTTAACAAATTGAAATTGTAGAATTAGGTCCCGAGATATATTCTATATATCGGTATTGAAAGTTTATGAAAATGAATAAATAACGTTGTGTTACATTGGGGGAAGTATAATGTCTACAGGTGTTACATGATGGAGCTCTAATGTCTACAAGGTTTGCATGGGGGAGCTCAATGTCCACGAGGTGTAACATGGGGGAGCTATAATGTCTACGAGGTGTTACATGGTGGAGCTCTAATGTCTACATGGTGTTACATGGGGGAGCTCAATGTCCACGAGGTGTAACATGGGGGAGCTATAATGTCTACAAGGTGTAACATGGGGGAGCTCTAATGTCTACATGGTGTTACATGGGGGAGCTCAATGTCCACGAGGTGTAACATGGGGGAGCTATAATGTCTACAAGGTGTTACATGGTGGAGCTCAATGTCTACGAGGTGTAACATGGGGGAGCTCTAATGTCTACAAGGTTTGCATGGGGGAGCTCAATGTCTACAGGGTGTAACATGGGGGAGCTCTAATGTCTACGAGGTGTTACATGGTGGAGCTCAATGTCTACAGGGTGTAACATGGGGGAGCTCAATGTCTACGAGGTGTTACATGGTGGAGCTCAATGTCTACGAGGTGTAACATGGGGGAGCTCTAATGTCTACAAGGTTTGCATGGGGGAGCTCTAATGTCTACAAGATTTGCATGGGGGAGCTCAATGTTTACAGGGTGTAACATGGGGGAGCTCTAATGTCTACAAGGTTTGCATGGTGGAGCTCAATGTCTACGAGGTGTAACATGGGGGAGCTCTAATGTCTACAAGGTTTGCATGGGGGAGCTCAATGTATACAGGGTGTAACATGGGGGAGCTCTAATGTCTACGAGGTGTTACATGGGGGAGCTCAATGTCTACAAGGTGTAACATGGGGGAGCTATAATGTCTACAAGGTGTAACATGGGGGAGCTCTAATGTCTACAAGGTTTGCATGGGGGAGCTCAATGTCCACGAGGTGTAACATGGGGGAGCTATAATGTCTACAAGGTGTAACATGGGGGAGCTCTAATGTCTACATAGGTGTTACATGGGGGAGCTCAATGTCCACGAGGTGTAACATGGGGGAGCTATAATGTCTACAAGGTGTTACATGGTGGAGCTCAATGTCTACGAGGTGTAACATGGGGGAGCTCTAATGTCTACAAGGTTTGAATGGGGGAGCTCAATGTCTACAGGGTGTAACATGGGGGAGCTCAATGTCTACGAGGTGTTACATGGTGGAGCTCAATGTCTACGAGGTGTAACATGGGGGAGCTCTAATGTCTACAAGGTTTGCATGGGGGAGCTCAATGTCTACAGGGTGTAACATGGGGGAGCTCTAATGTCTACGAGGTGTTACATGGTGGAGCTCAATGTCTACAGGGTGTAACATGGGGAAGCTCAATGTCTACGAGGTGTTACATGGTGGAGCTCAATGTCTACGAGGTGTAACATGGGGGAGCTNTGTCCACGAGGTGTTACATGGGGGAGCTCTAATGTCTACAAGGTGTTACATGGTGGAGCTCAATGTCCACGAGGTGTTACATGGGGGAGCTCAATGTCCACGAGGTGTTACATGGGGGAGCTCTAATGTCTACAAGGTGTTACATGGGGGAGCTCAATGTCCACGAGGTGTTACATGGGGGCGCTCTAATGTCTACAAGGTGTTACATGGAGAGCTCAATGTCCACGAGGTGTTACATGGGGGAGCTCTAATGTCTACAAGGTGTTACATGGTGGAGCTCAATGTCCACGAGGTGTAACATGGGGGAGCTCTAATGTCTACGAGGTGTTACATGGGGGAGCTATAATGTCTACATGATGTTACACAGAATGGAGGAGGGTGAAAAAATTAAGAAAAAAGCCTTATGTGGTTTAAGGTTGACCCCTATGGATTGATGGGGGCTGATGGCACCCAGCGCAAATATAAAAATAGTGTCCTTTAATTTTGGTTTAAAATTCCGGCTAAATTCATATATTGCTACTCAAACCGGTTAATCTTTATAATACCGGTTACAAAATAATGAAAACAAAACACACTTTTATTGTTAAAAAATAAATAAACTTTCTGTTAATACAATTTTTCAGCTACAACAACGTAGTTGTTTCTCCTCACTTTGTCGATGCAATTTCATTTTAGGAATGGCAAAAACTTCCAGTACACGATTGTACAAACACTTTGTTACTGGTATGATAAAACAAAGTTCGATGAATACTACGGGAACACATACAAAATTGGAAATTTTTCCTTTATTTTTTTTAACCTTACTAATGTGACCCCACACATCAGTTTGACGTTCAGGGTACGTACCCCAACTGTATAACCCCATATACACCACTGCGGATAGATTGCTTAGAGGAAGTGTACCCGCAATGGCGTGGAGATAGAATTAGAAAGCCACAGGTATAAATAAAATCGGGTGAATCAATTCAAGTTCATTGGGTGAGATTCGAACCTCAAACCTACGCTCGATAGGTAATCTAGTATAGCGCGTTCTGATGCCGTAGACAGCGTGACCACCTGTGAGTGTGAAGGGATGCGCACGGTTCAAAATTGAAAAGACTGAACATCCAAAATCTCAGGAACATGAGTGTGGGTGTTGCGTGAACGGACAATAATAATAGTTATTGATTCCTGAGAATGGATCGTGTGAACATTTGGTCTGTGAAGGTTGGTACCAGTGCGAGGTGTGGCGGACGCTTGCCCTTGACATGTTGCCGACACTAGAATCTCCTGGAGTGTATGCTTACCAGGCAAAAATAATCACGTTGTCACTCAACTTCAACACAGCAGAGATTATGACCTTAAGACTCCTTAGGCCCGGTTCACACGGGCGACGTGCGTCATTTTTGCGGCCGTGTCCTGTGAAGCCAAATTGACGTCGTGCCTCAGCTCAGCATTACATCGGGTGTAATGAAGGATGCTAGGTCCTGCATCAAGTTGGTATCATTGACACGTAAAAAAAAAGGAACGCGGTGTGGTCGTCTAAATTAGACTCAAGTCATTAACTAGTATGCGCTGTTCTTGGTAGGGTGACGTGACGTCAATTTAGCGTCACAGGACACAAGTGGACTTCTTTTAAGAGGCGACGCGGTGTCACAGGACAGGACGCGGCTGCATAAATGACGCACGTCTCCCGTGTACAACGGGCCTAAGTATGCATACTGGACAAAAATGATCACGTTATTGACTTACCTGCGTGTGACCTGTGGGCTCTACAACTCAGCAAAGCCCAATGCAATATCAGAATTATTATAGAATGGCAAAGATTATCACATTACAGACATGTTTTCGACACTGAAATATCTGTTTAGTACAGCCAACAAAGATTAACACGTTCTTAAGATGGGACAATACTTAGTATATTCATTTAGGGGGAATTATTTATTTACAGCACACCTCACTTTCCTTCCTAACTAAACCTATACTTTCATTTATATGATAGGGATGAGGACGGTATAATTTATAGAAAATTTATTATAAAAAAAAATTATTATAAATTTATAGAAATGCGTGGAAGGAGAATGGGAAACCGTTAATAGAAACACTCAGTTCACTCAGCCATAGAGAGGTATAATTTGTCTATATGACTCGGCCGGGATTATAACCCTAACCTCCTTATCACCGTAAATTTTGTCTAGTGTGATGGTGACCGCGTGATCACAAATGCGCGTAGGCGGGGTAGCACATACATCTTCTCGATACATTTACTGAGATAACAATAATTTTCTACACTCAACCGAGATTAGCACGTTTCACAAATATGTTTACACCTAACAGAAATTATCAACTTCTGGAAAAAAGTTTGTTTTTTTTAGTTTAACTTTCATGGTTTATTTTACACCGCGTCATGCTACCTATCAGGTCTATGTATATTTAACTACACTAATAGGATAGGAATGAGAAGATAGAATTTAGAGGAAATGTATCAGCATTGGTGTGGAGGGAGAGTGGTAATCCATTCACTACATATGGGCAGGATTCAACCCCCTACATCCCCCTCACCGAAAAATAAAACTAGTCAATACTAACGCCTTAACCGGCATGTCCACCGGTAAGAGTCATGGTGCTGTGATCTTAGGTTAAGTTTATTCTTAAATCGTGTGCAGATATAGCCCCACGTTTGTATAAAGTTTGCGTTGAATATCCTAACAACTAAACAAAGTTTAACCCACACACAACTACGTAGCTATTTCTCCTCGGTGTACATTTAACATAAAGATATTCACAATTGGAAAGGAAGTTGAATGCTTTTTGAATAAAATTCATTAAGTGATTACAAAGAAAACATACATTTTTTGAAGATGAAGAAACATAAACTTTAATTTTAAATGTAATCCAAAACTCAGATTTTTTTTTCAACAAACTTAATCATAATGATGTAATAATAGTTATTTGTCTAACCAATATAAGGAGCAAGAACGCTCGCTTCCAACGCAAACAAAACCAACTCTTTATTTGTGTAAGGCTCGATAGTAAGAACAAACCATCGAAAGAGAATAGGAGACGGCTATGTAACCAGACTGGAGTAATTGAAGCAGCGTACACCTCTCTATGGGAGGAAAGAGACGTGGCTACACTCCACTGACTTCGGGAAACCATTGAAGCTGCTGATTACAATAACTCTCGTTACTTCGTTTAGAGGGGTGTTAGGTTACACTACTAGCTGTTTTTCCACTTCGGCGGGCTTCTGCTACGACAAGCTTGGTGGAAGAGTGGTGAATGTTCCCATTACAAATATACTTTTACCTGCTTCGGTGGACGCATGGTCTAAGGCGTCACTCACGTGCTAGCCTATTCTGCCGATTACCAGGAGATCCCAGTATGGTGTACTGAGTTATTTCCTCTAAAATGGTCTTACACTCTCCCTCCACGTAAATGCAGGCACATTCCCTCAAAAATCAACCGTTATCATCCCTAAATCATTGTAATTAATAATATATTAGTATAAATTAAAGATTTAGTAAAATGCGGTGTTAACATTTTTATTAAATGTTCTGTAGTGAACATGATTTTTAAAAATGACTTTATTTGTTTGAGGAAGGTTAAATCTATGTTGATTTATGTTGATCTCAGAGCTTCGACATTTCAAGTGAAAAGTCCTTAAAAATAAACCAGTTTTACCTTTTAAATTATTTTTTTTAAATTATAAAACTCAAAATTTAATATATTTAACCTAATAGGTTGGTTTATTCCCTCTCCATTTTAGCGTTAACTGTATTTTGTCAAACTCAGGGATAACTGATGGCGGCTCAGGTGGATGCGGACGAAACCAACTGTACCGATGGCGATATCGTTATTTCTACTGACATCACCACTTCAAAAAAAAAGTGTTCTTCACGATAAAACCCGATGTGACAGATGTCGATGCAAGGTTTGGTTCGTGGAAGGTTACAAGGGGTTTGTGTTATAAAAGGACTAGGGTGAAAAGAGTTTGAAATTGAAAATGGTAGTTCCAGAGAACTTGATGTCTTTCACAGGAGTAAGGAACTAACATTGTTACCAAGAATAATGTGAAAAGTAACTGCAAGGTGGTGTAAGGATAGAGAAACGAGGGTAAAGCAATAATTCTTGAGAATGTAGGGGACGCGAGAAAAGGCCAGTGTTTTTGCTGTTTTACTAAACTTTTTTTGTCAAAATAAATCAAATATTGCTCCAATAGAAACATAGATTAATTTTCTCCATATGTTGATACCAACCGTTGTTGAATATCTACCATAAGCATAGCGGCATTAGACGACAAACTTTTTAAATGAAGATAAAAAGTTGTCATTAAATTCCGGCACACCCTCGAAAGATATTCAACAAATGTTGGTATCAACATATGGAGAAAATTAAACTCTTATATTTCTACTGGAGCCATATTTGATTTATTTTGACCAAAAAAAGGTTTTACCATAAAAAACTGCAAAAATACTTACCTTTTCTCGCGTCTGGTTACGGCCCACTTGAAGGGAAATATCCTCACACTACTGTTCTGTTGTGACCTTGATGAATTTGGAACTGATACATTTCGCGTGGATTGATCTAGAAGATGAGATAATTTCACTTTTAATAAGATTTAAAAAATTATTACACTTAAAATGCAATGTTTTATTCTATAGGGACATGTTGAAATCCTTTACTCTTATTTTAACGTGGCCCATATTTTGAAACAACAAACAACTTCTTTTCTTTAATTATTATTATTTAGCACCACGTCTTACTACCCGTTCGGGTTATACGCTGCTTTAAGTACTAATTTCGCTAATGGATTAGGAATTGGGAAGGTTGAATTAGAGGAAGTTAGCCCGCATTTGCGTGGAGGGAGAGTGGAAAACCATTTAGGAAAACCACCCCCCGTTCCCCCGACCGAGATTCGAACATCGATATCCCCGTCCTCAGCAGTCGACCTTAAGGCTACGGCCAGGCTTGCGACCTGGTCGCCGCGTTTTATGACCAGATGTATTACTAGCCATAGTAGTATCTAGTTATATGAAGAAAAAACGTACATCTAAAAAATACGGTTTCCACCCCATTAATATGCAGAGACGTACTTATGGACAGTTTCATGCCTTATTTAATGAACTCAGAAAGGCTGAAGATAGATTTTTTCAGTATTTTAGAATGAGTGTAGCTTCATTTGACGAACTTTGCTCATACGTCAGAGAGGGCATTGAGAAGCAAAGAACGAGAATGAATAACTCGATTCCAGTGGAAGAAAGAGTGGCGGTCGCATTGAGGTAATATGAGACATGGATAAACAACATTTTTTACAGTAGCAATGCCCTGTAAAATTTACTTGAAATTGTGTATTAAAAAAATTCAAGTTTTAAAAACTGAAAATTTTTTCTAATTGTTAACAGGGTTACTAAACACACTAAACACACTTGACTTGCTCTCATGTTCAGATGTTGTTGATTGCTCTTCGTTGTGTTGGTGATGTAATGCTTGAGATACTGGTTAGTGGCTAGGTTGATGGGTAAGTGATGATATTGGTTGAAAGACATTGTTTGGCTTTGGTTAGCATATACATGATGGTTGAAGTGTTGAAGGGTTGAAGGGTAGTGGGTGGTGGGTGGTTGTGATTTACATATGGAGGATAGTTGAAAGTAGTTACTTCATTTATAAATAGCTCGGTATCAAACATTGTTATGTACAGTACCCTCTATCGAGTGTCAAACTTCAGACGGGCGGGAACCGGGAAACACTGGGCGGTTTGCAAGGAAGTTAATGAAAATGCTTAGTGGAGGGTTATACTTCCCTAAGAAAAAATGCCGTAAGTGGATTTGAAAATAACTTTTTAAAACTCATGAACAATGCAGTATTCGGGAAGTCTATGGAGAATCAAAGATATTGTGTAAATGTTCAATTACTAAATAATGAAAAAAGGCTGAAGAAGCGTATTGCTTCACCAGCATTTATTGCTTATACGATCTTCACGGAATAGTTTGTTGGGGTTAACATTTAAAAAATAAGCTTCTCTATGTAGGCTTTGTAATCTTAGATATAAGTAAGGTTATAATGTATAACTTTCATTATAATTATATTAAAAGATAATATGGCGAACATGCAAAGCTCTTATTCACAGACACAGACTCCCTCTGCTACCAACTGAAAACAGAAAATGTGTACATGAATATATTTGATAATATAGACCAATTCGACACTTCTGACTATCCAGAAACACATTTTTTACACAGTACGTGCAATAAAAAAAGATCTGGGTAAAATGAAAGATGAGATGAATGGGGAGTGTATTCGAGAATTTGTGGGACTTCGACCGAAGATTTACTCCATTCAAAAGGAGAGTCTTGAGGAGAAAAAAGTAGGTAAAGGTGTGTCAAAAACAACTCTCAAAAAGAAAACTGAACATGCCCCATTATAAAAAATGTTTAAGCAGGTGATCTTACAATACGCCAATATATCCATTATATGAAGTGAGAAACATCAATTTTACAGTATCTCCCTGAATAAACTTGCAATTTCCCCCGAAGATGACAAACTATATATTTTATATAATGGATGTGACACTCTTGCAAACGGTCACTACAAAATAAGACAAATTTGTTCAACCTTTGTAATAAAGATTTTATTACGTAAAAATATCGAGTGCTTGTGAATATCATAGCCTGATTTCACCAGGTGAAACATCACGGCTTTATCAAAATTAATTAGTTTAGTCAAAATTAGTTATAGATGGGAGGTGACGTTACTCGCTTCCTCGCAGTGTCTAATGGGAAACGTTTTAATAAACGGTTAAATGAGTTACATCTAATACGTACTGATATTATAATAAAATGTTAGTGCTTTATAAAAGTTTTATCAAGTTAATGGTATAACTATTTTATAAACTCCTGGTTTGCACCCCTCGTTTCATCTCCTCCCCTTCCAAAATATTTTTTTCTGATCCACTTCTGAGAAATTCTATTCTTATAAGAAAAGTGACCCATTGCTCTATGGGAAGGATCAATGTGGGGAAAGTGACCCATCTTCACAGTGGGGAGGATGAACTCGAAAAAATGGTTAACCCCCAAAATAATATTTCCCGATCTGTCACTGACTCACTTTGAGAAGTCTTAATACTATCCGTATGGGGGAAAGTTACTCGACTCAATAGTAAGGAGATCCCAAGAAAAAAAAACTAGATAGAATTAATGTCAACCACCCAAAATAATATTTCCTGATCCGCCACTGATTATTGCTATTTTTATGGGGAAAAATTACCCACCTTCCCTGTGAAAACGAACAATGTGAGATAAAGTGACCAAACTCCGCAGTGAGGAGGATCAATAATATAACTCGAAAGAATTGTCAACCCCCAAAATAATATTCTACGATCTGCCACTGATCAATGCTATCCTTATGAGAAGAGTGGCCCGGCTGCTCTACGAGAAGGATCAATGTGGGAGAAAATGATCCAATTCCAGAGTGTGGAGGATCAATGATACAACCCCCAAAATAATATTCCCTGATCCGCCACTGATCAATGCTATTCTTTTGGGAGAAAGTGGGCTGAAACTGTCATTTTAACCACTACTGTCCATTAATAGTGTTATTTATTCGTACCAGCAGCATGTTATGAAAATTAAAGCTTCAAATATCATTATTATTTTCAAAAGGTAGGTGAATTAAAGCCTATACCTTTTCCCTTCTGATAAATTAGTTTGTAAGTATATAAATGAAACTATTTTACAACTGCTACGGTGGCCTCATTGTCTAAATTGTCATTCTCTCAGTAGACTAGACGGCCGATGTTGGGGAGATGGGCTTCGAATACCAGTCAGATCTACTGAGGGTTGCTTTCCCTAAATTATTTCCCACTCATCCTCCATGAAAATGCTGGTATATTTTCTTTAAAATTCTACCCTTTTAGTATACATTTTGAGGGGTGGTAGTCAAATTGTAGTTATTCTAATTATTTTTTACTATATTTATCTAATGGAGTAGAAATGAGGAAGTTAGAATTTTAGAGGTAATCTATCCTCATTAACGGGGAGGGAGAATATTTAGGTATTGATAAGTTAACTAAAGTAAAATTGTAGATTAATCCAAAATATAATTTAGAAAAGTTGTATGTCTAGAATTGTTTAAATATCTCTCTATATTATGATAATATGACTATCAATAAAAGTGCACAATATTAAGAATAATGTGTTCCCCCAGCGTCAAGCATCGTATGTGACTATGTGAGTACTTTAACATCATCATGTAGCGCTACTTTAGAAAAGACCATCCTACTCAGCACTTAGTAGTGCCGTCTGGATCTTACTCAGCACATAGTAGTGCCGTCTAGATCTTACTCAGCACATAGTAGTGCCGTCTAGCTCTTACTCAGCACATAGTAGTGCCATCTGGATCTTACTCAGCACATAGTAGTGCCGTCTGGATCTTACTCAGCACTTAGTAGTGCTGTCTGGATCTTACTCAGTATATAGTAGTGCCGTCTGGCTCTTACTCAGCACATAGTAGTGCCATCTGGATCCTACTCAGCACATAGTAGTGCCGTCTGGCTCTTACTTATCACATATTAGTGCCATCTGGCTCTTACTTATCACATATTAGTGCCGTCTGGCTCTTACTCAGCACATAGTAGTGCCGTCTGGCTCTTACTCAGCACATAGTAGTGCTGTCTAGCTCTTACTCAGCACATAGTAGTGCCGTCTGGATCTTACTCAGCACATAGTAGTGCCATCTGGATCTTACTCAGCACATAGTAGTGTCGTCTGGATCTTACTCAGCACATAGTAGTGCCATCTGGATCTTACTCAGCACTTAATAGTGCCGTCTGGCTCTTACTCAGCACATAGTAGTGCCATCTGGATCTTACTCAGCACATAGTAGTGCCATCTGGATCTTACTCAGCACATAGTAGTGCCATCTGGATCTTACTCAGCAC
>CABFVZ010001013.1:202612-259800 GCA_902151445.1 Timema monikensis
GAATCTAAACCATATGATTGAACATAACGGTAAACAAGCTTTTTACAATGATACAGACACGCAGTTGATGAAAATATTTTATTCAGTTAAATATTTCAAAATACGATAAAATAATCATAAAATCATTTATTGTATGTAAAAAATGACACCAATTTTCTCTTTTCCAAGTAAATATGATGCCTGTATTAAAATATATTGATGTGTGCACTATATTACACAAAATCAGTAACGTTCCAAAACTAAAAATAAGTACTTTTAATTATGTTTAAAATATTGTTTCAAGTTGGATAAAAGTAAATTAATTAAAAAAATGAAATAGTATGAGAAAACTTAAGTTTACGTTATTTTAAATGTAATATATAACATATAGTTAAAGATCTTTACATTCATAACAAAACTGTGATCTTTTACAAGTGTTGGCAACCCCAAACCTAAACATATGATTTTCGAACTGTCATCCAGGTAAAAATCTATCATGAACGGAACATAGCTAGGGCTTAACTAGCGTTTTTTAAAAGTTCCCTTTTGACTAAATTATGGAATCTTTTCAAAATTATTAATTTAGACCTATAATTTTAAATCGCTGTAATGGGATGGGGAGGTTTTCCTTTATTATCGGGCTAATGTGTAGCCACGTTTCAATTAATATTTTGTCTATTGGGGAAATTAAATTTTCCTTCAGTCTTTAAAGTAACTTTTGTTTCGTCGCTCGGTGGCTAGCGTTTCATTGCGCTCACGCGTATGGCCATCTTGCTGATGGGTAATTGGCGTCGTTTACCGAGTAATTAATTGTTTGGTAAAATTAACTAAATGGCTCGAGAAGAATTTATGATAATCATAAAATTCTTAAGTGCATTCTTATTTCTCTATAAAATATATTATATAACACATATAAGATTATATAATAAATGTATTATATCTAATCATTATAACTATTTTGTTCAAAATGGTTATTTACCAAGTAAGGGCGTAGAAAATTAAGTTTCCTGGGAAGAGGGTGGAATTTGTTAGAAAATAAAGGCTGTTAAGATATAATTATGTATTTAAATACCCCCTTAGGTGAGATCAAGAAAATCCCCTCCAGCCATACACGTTTTACGTCCTTGTTAGGGAGTGTATTACATGATAAATAAGGATGTATGCTTGTTTTACTCAAACACTAATATGGTACAATTAGTGTAGTTTATTAATGAATGATTTTTTTTTAATTTGAAGTTTTTTAAAAATGTATTTGACAATTATGTCTAAAACGTATATCTGGAAAGTGTTTTACTTTGTCGATATTGTTTCTCAACGACTTTTGTTTTTTCTACCACCGCGTTTTACTATTCGTTCTGGTTGTACGCTTTAAAACAAAAATTATTTGAGAGTAGTTTACTTAATACAGATTTTAGAATATTTGAAATAGGTATATTTGTTAGACTATTTATAAAAAAAATTTAAACTGGAAGATTGGCAGACTACTAAAAATTTAGGATTTATAACTGTAATTGCATTAAAAATATACTTTGGTGTCATGAGATGCCAGAGCACTAAAAAATTTACTATTATGTCTCGTAACTTTTATTGGATTATAGCACATATTATTGCCATGAGAAGGCAGATCACTTAGTAATGGATAATGTTTTATAATCTCTGAAACTTTAATTATTTTATAGTACATATTGTAGCTACAAGATGGCAGAGCTCTTAAAGCTTAAAATTTTATTTTATAATTGTTGAAACTTTATTAAAGTACAAATAGCTGTCACCAGGTGGCAGGACATTTAAGATTTGGATTATGTTGAAACTTAAATTTTGGGAAGTACTATTGGTCGTTAACTTTTCAGAATGAAATTCCTACATATTCTACCTGAAGATCACGAGGTGTCGAAAGTTAACAAGAAACTTAGTCGCTTTGTCCCCCATCGTCGCCGTGGAAAATGTCTAGTAATCATTCAAATACGAATGCACTCTACACATATCTGACATATCGCAGGTGTTTTCTTTTCCCTTTTACTCCCATATCTCATGCGCACACACACACGAATGAGCCGGGAGCTGAGTTGTACCTGCTATGATTAACTCTCCTAAGTGTATGTAAGTGTGAAATAACCATAATTTATTTGAAAGCATATCAAAAGCTCATTCCACAAACCTACTTGCCTTTGATCAGTTTCTATTTTGCTATTAAGTTGTTGCCTTGAATATAGCCTCAAAACAAGATGTATCATTGCAAAGGCCTCGTCTGCGACAGTTACATGGGACATAAGGGTTCTGTTTTCGAATTTGCTCTGTAGGCTATGTCTGTTTGACACTTTCTTTGTCCTGGAGCCAGTTATGGACTTAGGTGAGGTTTGCTCAGTTCCGAATATGCCACTGATACTAGCAATAACTTAATATTTAATTTTCATAACGCAAATGAAACTGAATTTGTTGATTAAGTTAATTTCTTGTCATGAAATGTGTCACTGTTTGTTTCCCGCACACTAGACAAGCATGAGCAAGTAACATATGTACTGGTGGTTAGGTAAGGGGATGTTCCTGACGGAAATGGATGACATGGAGAAGAATTGATGCGGTCAACTGCGTGACCGTTCTCTCCATCTCTCTTTCACTCGGTTATAGTCTCTTTTACACACACCGGATGAGAGGAAGAAAGATCATACGTGTCTTCTCCATCTGCTATTCTTTCATCCATCATTCATTTCCCCCTTTTTTTGAATACTTTTTTAAAACCTAATTTTTCATTTTATTAACACAGATAATTCTTCTTTTATTTTATAAAATCTGATCCCGTCAAGCCTTGTAACAAGTTAAATTATTATCTACAACAAAATTAATTTATGATAATCATAAAATTCTTAAGTGCATTCTTATTTCTCTATAAAATATATTATATAATACATATAAGATTATATAATATATAATATATGTATTATATAAAATCATTATGACTATTTTGTTCAAAATGGTTATTTACCAAGTAAGGATGTAGAAAATTAAGTTTCCTGGGAAGAGGGTGGAATTTGTTAGAAAATAAAGGCTGTTAAGATATAATTATGTATTTAAATATCCCCCCTCCTTAGGTGAGATCAAGAAAATCCCAGGGGGTCCGCCCCTCCTCCAGCCATGCACGTTTTACGTCCTTGTTAGGGCATGTATTACGTGATAAATAAGGATGTATGCTTGTTTTACTAAAACAGTAACATGGTACAATTAGTGTAGTTTATTAATGGAAGATTTTTTTTTAATTTGAAGATTTTTGAAAATGTCTAAAACGTATATCTGGAAAGTGTTTTACTTTGTCGATATTGTTTCTCAACGATTTTGGTTTTTCTTCCACCGCGTTTTACTATTCGTTCTGGTTGTACGCTTTAAAAATAATTATTAAGAGTAGTTTACTTAATACAGATTTTTGAATATTTGAAATAGGTACATTTGTCAAACTATTTATTAATTTTTATTTTAACTGGAAGATTGGCAGATTTTTTTTCCCGGTATCACGTTGACCTCTAAAAGGGGGAGTAAATTGAAGAGGGAAAAGTGCGTTCCACGGTTTTATTACATAAATCCATCGTTAATTTACGATTCATTGCCCCCATGATTCACTCATCTGTGGAATCAAAATATTCACACACACACACACACACATACTCAAACACACTCACTTGCGCAAGTGCAAGACTCCACAACCGTGAAGCTATTGCCGACCAAAATGGATCCATCTCATTTCCGACAGAGGCTGACAATTGAAACGTTGTACGGTTAAGTTTTTACCGCTCTGCGTGGAGAGATCTGTTGAGAAGGGGAAGAGGGATACAATCAATGATTCGTGACGTCACTTCCCGTCACCTGGATGACGAGAGGTCGGTGTCGGCAGCCGGGGCCATTGTAAGAGTCAGAGCGTAACCACTACCAAACTTGGAAACGAACCAGCGACTCGTGACGATCCATCCATGTCACACAGCGGGTCACATATCAAGAACCTTTTCATTATCAGCGGGGAGGTTATGGGGATAGGGGGAGGGAGATCATCTTCCTAACTGGGAGACCCGCTGTGCTCTGCTACAAGCTGAAACAGTAATTACAAGCTAAACATGTGTTTGTATAAGTTCTAGACCTCCTGGAGACATTAGAAGCGCATGTTTCTGGGATAAAGCTAAGCTTGGGACTTTGCCACCATATAAACAGTACATTTAGTAAGCTATTGGGCTATCCTTGTTGCAATATCGTTATTAGATACAGGGGGCTGTTGAGCTACCCTTGTTGCAATATCATTATTAGATACAGGAGGTTGTTGAGATACCCTTGTTGCAATATCATCATCAGATACAGGGGTCTGTTGGGCTACCCTTTTTGCAATATCATCATCAGATACAGGGGTCTGTTGAGCTATCCTTGCTGCAATATCATCATTAGATACAGGGAGTTGTTGAGCTATCCTTGTTGTAATATCATCATCAGATACAGGAGGTTGTTGAGATACCCTTGTTGCAATATCATCATTAGATACAGGGAGTTGTTGAGCTATCCTTGTTGTAATATCATCATCAGATACAGGAGGTTGTTGAGCTATCCTTGTTGCAATATCATCATTAGATACAGGGGTCTGTTGGGCTACCCTTTTTGCAATATCATCATTAAATACAGGAGGTTGTTGAGATACCCTTGTTGCAATATCATCATTAGATACGGGGGTCTGTTGAGCTATCCTTGTTGCAATATCATCATCAGATACAGGGGTCTGTTGAGCTATCCTTGTTGCAATATCATCATTAGATACAGGGAGTTGTTGAGCTATCCTTGTTGCAATATCATCATCAGATACAGGGGTCTGTTGGGCTATCCTTGTTGCAATATCATCATTAGATACAGGGAGTTGTTGAGCTATCCTTGTTGCAATATCATCATTAGATACAGGGGTCTGTTGGGCTACCCTTTTTGCAATATCATCATTAAATACAGGAGGTTGTTGAGATACCCTTGTTGCAATATCATCATTAGATACAGGGGGCTGTTGAGCTATCCTTGTTGCAATATCATCATTAGATACAGGGAGTTGTTGAGCTATCCTTGTTGCAATATCATCATCAGATACAGGGGGTTGTTGAGCTATCCTTGTTGCAATATCATCATTAGATACAGGGAGTTGTTGAGCTATCCTTGTTGCAATATCATCATCAGATACAGGGGGTTGTTGAGCTACCCTTGTTGCAATATCATCATCAGATACAGGAGGTTGTTGAGATACCCTTGTTGCAATATCATCATTAGATACAGGGGGTTGTTGAGCTAACTTTGTTGCAATATCATCATCAGATACAGGGGGCTGTTGAGCTACCCTTGTTGCAATATCATCATCAGATACAGGAGGTTGTTGAGATACCCTTGTTGCAATATCATCATCAGATACAGGGGGTTGTTGAGCTATCCTTGTTGCAATATCATCATTAGATACAGGGAGTTGTTGAGCTATCCTTGTTGCAATATCATCATCAGATACAGGGGGTTGTTGAGCTATCCTTGTTGCAATATCATCATTAGATACAGGGAGTTGTTGAGCTATCCTTGTTGCAATATCATCATCAGATACAGGGGGTTGTTGAGCTATCCTTGTTGCAATATCATCATTAGATACAGGGGTCTGTTGGGCTACCCTTTTTGCAATATCATCATTAAATACAGGAGGTTGTTGAGCTACCCTTGTTGCAATATCATCATTAGATACGGGGGGCTGTTGAGCTATCCTTGTTGCAATATCATCATCAGATACAGGAGTCTGTTGGGCTACCCTTTTTGCAATATCATCATTAAATACAGGAGGTTGTTGAGCTATCCTTGTTGCAATATCATCATTAGATACGGGGGGCTGTTGAGCTATCCTTGTTGCAATATCATCATCAGATACAGGGGTCTGTTGGGCTACCCTTTTTGCAATATCATCATCAGATACAGGGGATTGTTGAGATACCCTTGTTGCAATATCATCATCAGATACAGGGGGTTGTTGAGCTACCCTTGTTGCAATATCATCATCAGATACAGGAGGTTGTTGAGATACCCTTGTTGCAATATCATCATCAGATACAGGAGGTTGTTGATTTACTCTTGTTGCAATATCATCATTACATACGGGGGGCTGTTGAGATACCCCTGTTGCAATATCATCAGATACAAGAGGTTGTTGAGATACCCTTGTTGCAATATCATTATTAGATACATGGGGTTGTTGAGCAACCCTTGTTGAAATATCAACATTAGTTACAGGGGGTTGTTGAGCTAGCTTTGTTGCAATATCATCATCAGATACAGGGGGGTGTTGAGATACCCTTGTTGCAATATCATTATTAGATACAGGGGGTTGTTGAGCAACCCTTGTTGCAATATCACCATTAGATACAGGGGGTTGTTGAGCTAGCTTTGTTGCAATATCATCATCAGATACAGGGGGGGTGTTGATTTACTCTTGTTGCAATATCATCATCAGATACAGGAGGTTGTTGATTTACTCTTGTTGCAATATCATCATCAGATAACAGGAGGTTGTTGAGATACCCTTTTTGCAATATCACCATTAGTTACAGGGAGTTGTTGATTTACTCTTGTTGCAATATCATCATCAGATACAGGGGGGTGTTGATTTACTCTTGTTGCAATATCATCATCAGATACAGGGGGGTGTTGATTTACTCTTGTTGCAATATCATCATCAGATACAGGAGGTTGTTGATTTACTCTTGTTGCAATATCATCATCAGATACAGGAGGTTGTTGAGATACCCTTGTTGCAATATCACCATTAGATACAGGGGGTTGTGGAGCTAACTTTGTTGCAATATCATCATCAGATACAGGGGGTTGTTGAGCTACCCTTGTTGCAATATCATCATCAGATACAGAAGGTTGTTGAGATACCCTTGTTGCAATATCATTATTAGATACAGGGGGTTGTTGAGCAACACTTGTTGCAATATCATCATTAGATACAGGGGGTTGTGGAGCTAACTTTGTTGCAATATCATCATCAGATACAGGGGGCTGTTGAGCTACCCTTGTTGCAATATCATCATCAGATACAGGAGGTTGTTGAGATACCCTTGTTGTAATATCATCATTAGATACAGGGGGTTGTTGAGCAACCCTTGTTGCAATATCACCATTAGATACAGGGGGTTGTGGAGCTAACTTTGTTGCAATATCATCATCAGATACAGGGGGCTGTTGAGCTACACTTGTTGCAATATCATCAGTGGATGCGGGTATTGTTGCTTCAAATAACTAATAGTTTTTTTACAATCATTTCCAGAAACACTTTATACAGTAGACTAGTTGATTTTTTCTCGCACAGACAATAAACAAGAGCAAGTTTCTTGGAGATAGCACGTTTTTGAACCGTAAAACTACGCAACAAGGAGAAGTATTTGAAGCTCAGAAAGTTCCCAACTTGTAGCAGTAGCGTGAAGCCAATCAAAGTCCTGGTTTTGGTTACCCACAAACCCCATCAAACTAGCTTAGTGGTTGGTTGCGGGGTAAGGAGGAGTGGGGCGTTTGGACCTCGGGGGTAATAATACATATTAATTGCTCACCGCAAATAATCTCCGGTCATCTGGGAACAGTTGAAGAGACGAGGGGAGTAGAGAGTTCAGGGAGGTATGGTTCCTCTTATCTCTCGTGGTTTGGCTAAAATGCGGACACAGCTGAGGTAATTTTGGACACTCGGCAGGATCTGAAAGGGGTCATACTTAGAAGGGGGGAGAGGGAGTTAGTGACCACCCCCGTTAGGGGAGTGGGAGAGAGCAGCCGAGAGGTCACGCAGAGTGTGAAACATGTTCCGACATACCCTCTAGTCCTGGCTTGAAAGTGGATTTCAAGAGAAGACGAAATAATTGGCCGTTCAAGCCAAACGACCCTACTTACAATTCTACTAGGTTTTTTTTCTTAGAACTGTATCTTACAGCCCGTTTGGGTTATACGCCTATGTACTTAATTACGATAGTGTGTTCGATATAAGGAAGTTTGAGTTTAGAGAAAGTTTACCTGCATTTGCGTGGAGAGAAAGAGTGGAGAACCAGTAAGTAAAAACTATTCACAGTACACCCGACTGGGATTTGATGCCCAATTTCTCCATCATTAATTGATCACTCATATTATGTAGCTGACAATTTCAGCACGTCCATCACAGACTCTGCCTTAAAATATGAGTGAAGAATGACCCTGAACACGGGGTGATTGCTAGTTGTGGGTTGCATCATAATCGCCTAAGGGGTGGAAGGATATAGGACTCACGCGGATTAATACACAAGTTGTTATTAAAATAGAGCGCAACTAAGTTTATTGTTGAATGAAAATCAGTTGGAGCTTTCGTGGATTTTTCCCACGCAAGTCAAAACTTTTCGTTTCTTAACTAAAAACATTAATGTTACTGCATTAGATTACTTTTCCAAAAAACTTCTCGGGCCACAAAAAAGAATAAAGGCATCGCGGGCCACATACAGCCTGCAACCCGCCAGTTGAAAGCCCATGTACTAAATCCTTTTTTTAATGTACATTTATATTTTAAATATATTCAAATTAACATATTTTTATATATAAATTGTTTAATCGATTTCCTAAGATCAAACCATTATTATTATTATTATTATTATTATTTATTATTATTATTATTATTATTATTATCATCATCACCGTGTCTTACTACCCGTTCGGATTATACAAACTTACGCTAATGTGTAATGGTAGGGTTATTGTGAGATGAAATGGAGGACCTACAGTTTAATGTGGAATCCGAACCACGGTGGAGGCCTGGTATTCCCCACATTCACAAGTTGTGATTAATACACGTCTTGTCAGAGGTGAAGGAAGGGTTTGTAAATTAGATAAATCTGTGCTGGGACTGAGGATTGAACTCCGGACCCTAGCACAGAAGACCGACACCTTACCCCCAGACCACCAGGCCACCATCCTAAGATCAAATCAATTAACTCCGTTATCTATATGTATCGAAACAAGCAGTGGCGGCTCGTAGCTAAAATGAGTGGGGGTGCTGCTCCAGAAAATGTATAGTCTTTGTTTTAAAATTGTGTAAAAGGAAAAAAACATGTATGAAAAGAACATTTATTTAGGAACTTGATAAAATTTTAACAAAAAAACCAAAACTTTTTTACTTACTCTCTCTTAAATTGTTACAGTTCAAGTATGATCTATTCATTTAAAAATGAAATCCATTCTTCTTGTTTTAATTTGCGCAAAAAGTTCAATAATTTTTTCCTTGATCTCTGGAAGGCAATTGACGAAATTTTTTTTTCCATTGAAAGTACTACAAGCGCTTTTAGTCTTTCTGTTAAATAAAAGAACAGAAAAAAATTAATAAAATAGAATAGCTGGAAGCAGAATAATAAACTAATTCTACACTCTTCTTCACTTTATCACATTCAAGAATATGGTACACGATTTTTAAGCACAACGCACGCTGAGTGAAAAGAAAAACTTCTTCCCCCCATCACGCCAGAGCCAGCACTGCGAGAGCAACAGTGCTCTCTCTACCTGGAGTCCCGCCTTCTTCCCCACGCTCCTCCTATGTGCGCATGCACATAACAGTCAAACACAACGTCGCTGGCTCTGTGAAGCGCACAGATCCATACAAAGATTTTTGTATAATTTTCATAAACTGGGGGATGGCTACTGAAGTACTGACATTAATCTTAAGGAATATATATTGTACTACAAAAATAAAGAAAGAATTAAAGAAAAAAGGACTCATTATATTAAATGCTATCGATAATATCAAGTGGAAATAGGAGGTGCAGTAGTTCCGCAGTGCCTATACACGAGCCGCCACTGGAAACAAGATTTGTTGATCTAAATTGATCCAGAGAATCGTTTTGAGAGCCTTTGAATGGAACAACCCTAGTTCAAGGTTACTAAACACAGCGTCCCTTGAAACTGGAATAAACTCGTTACCTTCCCACCCCTCCTAAGCCTTGGCCATTCCACCCATCCCACTTTTATCCAACTTCCTACCAACATTAAAACATTACATTGTCCTACGGACATTAACTACTTGGTTAGCAACAGTTTATTTTTTATCGCCACATAACATTTAGCTGCGTCTTATAGCCTATACAAAGGTGCCCCTAACACCCGACCTTTCCTGATTGTAGAAACGACCTGGAGATATATATGTATATATATATATATATGTGCGTTTGGATCGCGTGTCGGTAAACCTTTAGAGTTATGTAATAAATTTTACTTGGAATGAACGGGAAATATTCAGTTAAATACCGATTCAAAAACTACGACCCGCAAGCTCATAACATTTTACATTTTATTTTATTTATCACCGCGTCTTACACCTTTTCAGGTTATAATAAATATGTACTAATTATGATAATCTGCCGAAGATGGGGTGATTGGGGTTCGATCCCAGTCTGGTGCATTAAGGGAGGTTTTTCTAAATTGTTCTCCGCTCTCCTTCCATGCGAATTTGGGTGCAGTTCCTTTCAATTAAACCTTCCTAATCCCTAACATTAGAGTAATTAGTAAGTTACATAGGCGTATTACCTGAACGGGTAGTAAGACGTGGTGCTAAAGAAACTTAAAAAAATGTGTTTGGGAGAAGGACGGATTAATTTAAATGAAATGTACATGCATTTGCGTGAGGAGAGAGTGGAGGAACAATATTTTTGGGGGGGAGAACACCCCAGTTGACCAGACCTGGACTCAAACACCGATCCTCCCACCAACGGTAATCCAGTCCAACGCAAGAGTAACGCTGTTAATAAATACATCACTCTCACGTATTCATACGTCAAGTCATGGGATCTGCAGATGTCACTTTAGATATATGTTATCAATATCTATAAAATAACACTAATAAGATAGTTAAATGTAATCAAGGTTGAACGATAAAAATATGTTTGTATTCGTTCGGTCTATAGGCATCGGTTATACATGCTAAGGCAAGCGTGCTCAATCCATGGCCCACGCCCCACATGTGATCCGCCAGCTCAACTTGAAATACTTCAATTACAAACATAAACAACACATTAGGCTTTTGTTGCTGACGTAAATTCTCTCTTGGAGGGAAAGCAGTGAACAATTTTAAAAAGAGAAATAACTCCATTCAGTTCTCACTGTTGAGCTTAGAACCCCGAACTATCATTCACCAAAAACCCACGTTATATTATCTTAAGGTCCCTATCTAGGTAGATAGATATCACCAATCAGATGGTTTGCTTAGATAAAGCTGCGTCCAGTCTAGCTAACCGAGCCGCGAGCCGACCCTCAACATTCCTGCGAGCCATATTTTGTTTCATAAAGCTATGTACTTCGGTGGATGACACTCGCAATGAACAGGGAAAAATTTTAATTGGCTGCCATGGCATAATTTATTCACGCCTTGCAAAAAAGAAAAAAAAGACAGGGCAGACAATGGTGGCAAACTCAAATGTACTTTAGGCTAGCGAAATATAGAGGAAATAGTTTGCTCCACTAATTTAAATTTAAGAAATTAGTGGTCAATACAAAAACTTAACTCGAATGTTACCATTTGATTAAGCATGTAGTTATTTTGATCATTATAATAAACCCACTTGATTTCTGGGCGTTTAGGAATTTCAGCACGACTATTATATCGACTTAACCTGCTGTTCAGGAGGTCTGAAAACCACGTTTACTTATACGTATTCCTATTTTAATAATTGCACATTTGCAGTTACGCTTGTCTCAATAACAAAACACTCAAAGCTTCATCCGAACTAATGACAAATTGCTGTTTTGACTTTTAAAATATATCTTCCAATTAGAACAGCTGTTTGCCCGCCAGTCAGCTGTTTGTACGCAGGTTTGCCAACACCAGACATACTGGTGTTTATAAATTTAAAAAAAAAATCCCTCCTGTCCTCATAACGCGCAGTGGGATGCGTGTGGCATCAATGTTTTTGTCCCGGACATGCGCACAAGCTACCCGGCAGCTGTTAGATGTCGGTGGTCGTTAAAAGACGGCTTCACTTTATTTTAACTAACAAGTACACCAACTAAAGAACTTTTTTTTTTCTGCGCAAGTACTTACTGCATAATGTTTGTCTGGCTTCCTGTTTGGAAAATTTGGGAGACGCCCACTGTCTTTTTTTTTATCGACTTTGACAAATGAATATGGTTAGTAGACCCTTTTGATTGTTGGATAGAAACTCTCCCTTATACGCTTAGGGTTTTATTATGTTTCGGACGAATATTTGGAAATTTGTCGGTAAAAATAGTCCCGCATCGATGAACACACAGACTAAACGTTATGGTGAGGATGTAGGGGACGTGAGAAATGATAGGCCTAATTGTTTTTGAAGTTTTTACAGCAAAACCTTTTTTAGTCAAAATAAATCAAATATTGCTCCAGTATTATTAGGTCTATTATTATTATTATTATTATTATTATTATTATTATTATTATTATTATTATCACCGTGTCTTACTATCCGTTCGGGTTATACGCACTTACGCTAATGTGTAATGGTAGAGTGATTGTGAGATGAAATGGAGGACCTACAGTTTAAACGTGGAATTCGAACCACGGTGGAGGCCTGGCATTCCACACATTCACAAGTTGTGGTTAATACACGTCTCTTCAGAGGTGAAGGAAGGGTTTAGCAATTAGATAATTGCTCCAGTAGAAACATAAGAGTTTAATTTTCTTCACTTGCTGATATCAACAGTGGTTGAATATGTGGCAAGGATGTCCTGGAATTTGATGACAACTTTTTCTCTTCATTAAAAAAAATTGACGTCTATTGCCACTATACTTATTGACAGATATTCAACAACTGTTGATATCACCATGTGAGGACTCTCATGTTTCGTCTAGAGTAATGTATGATTTATTTTGATCAAATAAATGTTAGGCTATAAAAACTGCAAAAACAATGGTCTTTTCTCACGTCCCCCACATAAGGTGCTAGAAATTCCTAAACTCCAGAAAGCAAGTGGGTTTAAACGTTCCTGGGTATAACTGTCTGGCAGTAGGAGAACAAACAGGGGAGGAAAATACAAAATATAATACAATTTGTTTCGTATCAAATGACATAATTCTAACCACAAAGATCCATTCTACGCTCCTATACCAGATTACCTTTCGTTTACCGGACACTTAGTTCTTAATTATCAACAGAAATATGTGGATTCTTGTACTTTAAACTGTGTTTGCAAGTCTATAGATGTATAGGATCATAGAAAATAGTTTTTTGTTCATTCCAGTAAACAACAAACTCGTGTTCTGTTAAAGGTTTTGTCAATATTCAACCTAAGCGCGACATCTTATTGGTGATATTTCATCCACCTTGGCAGTACCCTTAAAATATACAATTCAATGTTCATAAAAATAACCTTTTCCGACAGCAATCCCGAGTACTGGAATGATTGGTTGAAGTTTTCCCAACCCTCTATTTCTGCGCGAATGCGGGGATACACTCTATCCTATCGGATACCCCGGACTTGTGGTAAAAATACAACCGACATATATGCTCGTAGTATGGAGGGAAACAACTGACAGTCGACCGGCGAGGCGGTATCTGACCCGCACATCTACCTTCAGTCACTCTTTTTGAACAGAGTAATTGTTTATCACTATCTCCGGTACTTGGAGGTATTTAACCTCGCCTCCTGCGCGTCTCTCTGTACTGTATGTACTCACTGTAACAAGTCACACACACGTGTCAGTCGGCATTTACATATATGAAGGAGGAGGTGGGCAAGGTGTAAGGACTAGAGAGAGGGGTCTCGGTAATAGTAAAAGATTTTTAAATTATGTATTAGATCAGGGAGCCAAGGTGTAGAGACTGGATTAGGGGGCTTCGAGAATAGTGAGAGATTGTTAAATATAGTACTAAACGATGTATTTTGAAAGATCTTGGTTTGTATTCCGGTGGAATCAAAATGGGAGGATCTATGAATTGCAAAACCAGGTGGTACACAGATGGTTCTGAGCTATATTTATTATTGGGGTCAACTTGCTACACATTCCCCACACTTCTGGACGTTATCAGTAAGCCTCAAATTACGTCATAGTAGCTGACATATTGGACGAATGAATACGTCTAGCTATCTAGTCTTTACACCTTGTTTGCAAAAGTTAAAATAAAGACAGACTCAGTTTCTTTAACGCCTAAAATGAATTACTTATGTTTATTTTATGTATGTGCGCACTATAAATTAAATTATTTTCTCCATGAAGTGTGAATTTATAATTATTTCTCTGGGAGCAAAATTAAATCGGGCCAACAGGTCAGCCGAGGTCAGATAGATATCTCGTTCATTTATCGTTGTTCGCGTGTTTTTTAATGTACTAGCGCTAATTTCTCACTAGGATGAGTTTATTGCTGCGAATATTACTTTATGGTCTTTGTTTATCGCTCCAAATATTTCATGCGAATAAGGGGGGGGGGAATCTGTGGTAATTAATGTGTTTCCTATATTGTGCTTTTATACATATAGCTTAGGGCTTAGGCACATATTATACATATATATGCATGTGTGTAGGTATATATGTATCTATTAATGCCCTAGGCTCACCTCTTTATATAACTATACAGTATTTTTTAGGAGTTTTCAAAGATTCGAAATGTTGAACGTTGAAGGTAAAACCTCCTACGCTCAGACTTTGACACCGCAATAGCCTTCATACTACCCGCTTCAGTGGCCGCGTGGTCTAAGGCATTACTCTCGCAGTAGACAGGACAGCCGATGACGGGGACACTGAGGTTCGAATCTTGTTCGGGTGTACTGATGCTGATTTTTCCTAAATGGTTTCCCCCCTCTCTCTCTCCACGTAAATGCGGGTACACTTCCTCACTCCTATCACAGTAGCGTGTTTGGTACATACTTGACCTGCTATTAAGAAGTGGTTCTATACAATGTAAATACTGTTTATACAAATTTACTCGAGAGAGACCAACAATCGTTTTAAGACAGATATTCAATAACTGTTGAGGTCACCATGTGAAGAAAATTAAAATCTATGTTTCTACGTGTGAAAATATATTATTTATTTTGTTCAAAAGAAGTTTTGCTCTAAAAACTGAAAGAAAAAAACTTGACCTTTTTTCGTGTCCCCTACACTCCCACATCACAACCGATTAACCGGGGTATCAAACATAAGATTACCCGCCTCGGTGGCGTAGTTGGCTAACGCGCTTGTCGTGTTGAGCTCGACTGCTGAGGACGGGGAGATCGAGGCTTGAATCTTGGTCGGGTGAACTGGGGGGGGGTTCCTAAATGGTTTTCCACTCTCCCTCCACGCAAATGTGGGTTCACTTCCTCTAATTCAACCTTCCAAATTCCTAATCCATTAGCGTAATTAGTACTTAAAGCGTATAACCCAAACAGGTAGTAAGACGCGGTGCTAAAATATAAATAAACACAAGATTATTATTCTCGAAACATAAAACGTACACAAGTTCTGTTTTATTTATTAATCAGTTGGTAAAAGCGATATTTGGAACAATTTAGTAGACAAGTATTTTCATTTTAAAATGATTATTTTTTAAAATTCTGTTATATTTTTTTAATTTCATAAAATGGTCTAAATAAGAATACAGAAAACCATACCTGTATGCGGCAAATGGTTTGTGCTGTATTACTAACCTAAGCCATAGTCCAATTTTCATAGGAAAAACCTTTGGAAAAAACCACCCTCAGTACACCCAACCGAGATTCGAACCTCAATCTCTCCTTCATCAACAGTCTAATCTACTGTGGGAGTAACGCCTAAGACCATGCAACCATCGAAACGGGTGTATTGCAACCTTGATCACACAGTGAATATGTTTGATCCACCTTGTTGGCCGCATAGTCTAAGGAGTTACTCTCGCTGTAGATTAACCTGCCGATAACGGGGAGATTGAGGTTCGAATCTCGGTCAGGTGTACTGGAGGTGGTTTTTACAAAATGGTTTTCCATTCTCCCTCCACACAATATTTGGTACACTACCTATAAATATAACCTTCCTAAACCCTAAAACTACTAACGTATTTAGTACATAAGCGTATAACCCGAACGGGTAGTAAGACGCGATGGTAAAAATAATTCTCTATTTTCTAAAATACACTTTTTATGGAAAATGTACTGTATTTGTCATCCGGGGGTTGGAAGTGGGACCTCAGCTATATCTGGCCTTGAACAAAGTTGTTTTAAATGTTCACTGACTCATCTCAATACTCAAAATACAAGTGGCTGTTGTTAAAAAAAAGAAGGAAATAATCCAAGGTTTATATAAACGAGGTTTTGAGTAACACACGTAATGCTGAACAACTGAATACATTGAAGTGAGTCACGTTTGATGTCAGCGATTTAAATGATAGAATAGTACTGCGATGTATACCGCCCACTGACAACTGACAATGACAACTTATATCTAGTGTTATATTGTAACGTTCACGTCTAGGTACGGTACCATGATGGAAATTGAGTCACGAACGTTAACCAGAACATGACACAATTTGAATTTCATCAGGAAATGTACGTTGTCTAGTCGAGTGGTTTGCTTACTGGTAGTTCATAGTAGTTCTATGTAAAAAGGACCTTATATTCATAACAAATCATGTTTTTATAGGTCAATATACACGACACAATTATATTATAACACCCACTTCGGTGGTGTCATGATCTAAGGCAGAGGTCGGTAACCTTTTTGATATCGCGGGCAGTATGGGTTAAAAAAAATGGCGGGCCGGTATGACTGACAAAAAAGATCAAGCAAAATATTTTAACTTAATTGTTCTCATACAGTTATTTGTTATCACCGCGTCTTACTACATGTTCAGGTTATACGCATATATGATCATTACTCTAATGGGGTAGGGATGGCGAAGGAAGCGTTTAACATTCGGATGGACACCTACTATATTAGAACGATCAAGTTGTATAGCCGTTTTCTCCAAAATTATACATAATAACAACATGCGTGTTTGTTTTTTTTGCATTCTGTTTAACTTGTAAATTTAATATGAACTATATTCATAAACAATATTACAAGTTAATATTTACTTAGTTACAATAAGACATAATTTAGATATAATTAAAATTAAATCAAACATTAGATACAAGAATATAGTTTTGAAGTTATCATAATTGTTATAGAGAATAAGAATGATATAAACAAAATTTGGTATTTTTAAATTAAATCATGCATAAACTGTTGAAACAGTTCAGCCGTTTCCAACTAGATGGATCTGTTATCCTAACCACCTCTCCCTTTACTCCCCAACTTCCTTTTGACATTATCTATCTTTCCATCTTTTTTGTGTAAGTCCAGCTATTCCCCCTTCCCTTACCCATTTATATCCTCTTATATCCTCTTTAGGTAATACCCTTGACTTGACACTAATTGTCTTCCACTTTGTTACTACTATTACCTCCAAACCTGAGCTATTGAAAATGTTCCCTGTGATATTTGCATGATGTATGTCAAAAGTTTTTTTTTTATAGTAGGCTTGATTCTGTTTAGCTTATAAATAATTGGCATAAACGGTGTTTTATTGATTAGATAAAATCTATTTGTATAACGTTGGTTTTGTCTGAAGAGGTGAAATTGCTGACACCTGCCTGTGTGGCGTAGTTAGCTAACGCACTATTTCGTGTAGAACTAGACTGCCGGGGACGGGGAGATCGTTGTTCGAATCTCGGTCGTGTGAACTGGGGTGGTGTTTAAAAAAAATTATATCTCCCTCCATGCAAATGTGGGTTCACTTCCTCTAAATTCAACCTTCCCAATCCCATTAATGTAATTAGTACTCAAGCATGTAACCCGAACGGGTAGTAAGATGCGGTGCAAAAAAATGCCTTTCTTAAATAGCTTTATTCGTGTTTTCTACAGTAACCTCATGGCTTCTTTGGTGCTAACTGACAGCTCACAGCTGACGTCTAACAGTCAACATTTAGGTATATACCTAAATTTCGACTGTCAGAAGTTACAGCTGCTAAACACATGTTTTTGCAAATCATATGGTTTGGTGTAGAGATACAAAATTTGGTCTGGTAACTTTTCAAAGCCATCAGCTATCAGCCGTGAGCTGTCAGTCAGCACCAAAGAAGCCATGGGGCTACTCTAGACAAACAAGACCTTTTCGTACTTACAGCAGGATTAATTTTAAAGATATTAAAATACAGGGGCGCATCCAAGAATTTAATTTAGAGGAGTGGGCCCTGTGTTTCAAAGCTATTATTTCTGCCCCCTGAGAATTGTCATAAAATTATTTTAATCTAAATCTTATTTATATTAAAATAAATTACACCCACATACACACACACACGTATATACAGGTTGTTAAAAAAGGTTCACATATTATGAATATTGTTAAGCATATTAAAATGAGTAAAGGAATCTTAATAATGTTACTTGTGTCGATACGTCAGAAAACTCCGATAATAATAATAATAATAATAATAATAATACTAATAATAATAATAATAAAAGAGCCTTAGAAAAAATAGGTCCACAAACCAACTCATTTAAAAGTAAAGGCAATTTTGTATTTTTGTAATTAGAAATGTCATGGTGCACTGCACAGACTTTCTTTCGCTTTTCTTAAAAATATAAATTTACTAAAATTCGTAAGATTTGTGAAACGAAGTAATAAGTGTATAGTTTCATAAACATATATTTAAAAAAATATTTTTACCTTTAATAGTACTTCAACTTTACAACGATAAGTTATTATTTCAAATAGTTGTGGGAAATGATAAAAGTTAAAACTTTTCCCTCGTGTAAGCTACCCTCAAAGCTATGTTCATGAGAAAATGAGAATTTACATCCTGTTTATAATGATAAAGAGTGTTCAGATATAAAATTAATTCAAACTCGTTAGAATGAATTTTAATAAAATCGATTCTTTATCTTTTTGCCCTTCAATTAACTACCCTTAAATTTAGAGTTAGATAGATATCTAATTCCAAAAACTCCTCCGGGGGGACCTCATGAAAACCCTAGATACCAAGCTGTAGCCCAATCTGATAAATAGTTTCGACTTTAGCCCGAGATACAGACAGACAGACAGACAGACAGATGACATCGAGAAAACAACTTTGTTGGTTTCAGGGGGTCATGAAACGTCGACATTTATCAAAATCTTGAGTTCGAATTTTTTGGCGGTCACAATACTTTCTCTCCGAGGTGTCGCGATAAACTTACATACATACACATACCTTTAACGGTTTTCCACAAGTGATTTATCACTCTGGTTCACCCATTTTTAATTCACACAAATGCGGGTTCACTTCCTCTTAACTACCTTCCTCATCTTTACCCAATCAGATTAAGCCGTTAATAACCTGTGTGCTGAACGTAGCAACAAAAATGAAAAAACTTAGTTCTAGATGGCTTATAATCATATAATAAATAATACATCTATGATTTGAATGGAAACATGATTCACAAAGTTTTTTTAATTCAGATTTTTTTTAGATTTTAGAATGCAATGTTCTTGTTGTTATGGTGTTCAAAAAAGTTAACAGTAGGTCTTATTTGTAAAGGGAGCTAGGCCTGCAGTATGTAAATTCTATTTAATAGAAATAAAATTTACAAATTGCAATTTTTCGCATAACTTTGGCCACCTTTTTTTTAAAGATATTTCCAATTTTTTTTAACAGCTTATCACCTGGAACAATGTGTGATTTTCACTATGGTTTTTCTATCTTCTGTACAAAAATATTGTGGTGAACTTATTTTAATTCTAACTTCCTCATACCATATTATATTTAAATAATTAGCGTAAGTAGCGACCGTAAAAAATATGTCACAAAAAAAAAACCTGAAAGAAACAGCTATGTTTTTTTTTTACTATTGTGAAGAAAATAGATTTATAAATATTTCTACAGTAATAGATAAACTAAATACATATGTCACAATATACTGTTATTAATGATTTCCTACGGTAGCTCAGAAAATTTATACTTTGAAAGGGATTCAAGCCCTTATTTGCTGGAAGGAGAGTGGGAAACAATTTAGAAAAAATAAAGTACACCTGGCCGAAATTCAATCCCTCATTTCTCTGCCATCAGCAGTCCAGTCTAACACGAGAAACACACCTTAAGCCGTTCGGCCACCGAAGTGGGTTTCTCACTTGGTTATTAAGCTTGTTTATGAACACAAATTGTTTGTTTGCTAAATCTTTCGTGGGGCAGAAAAAAATCAGTAGGTGGGCCGGGAGGTTGCCAACCCCTGGTCTAAGTTGTCAATCTCAGAGTAAACTGGACAGCCAATGACGGTGAGATCGGGGTTTAGATCCCAGTTGGGCCTACTGAGAATTTTTTTTCCCTAAATACTTTTCAACTTTCCCTCAAAGTAAATTCGGGTACATTTCCTCATACCTAGCATATTAGCGTGTTTAGTATAAATGCTAATAGCCCAAACGAGTAGTAAGAAGCCATGTAAAAATATATAAATTATAAAGGCATACATATGTACACTGTATAGCCATTTTTAAAATGCGACAACATAGATATGAATCCGCGTTTTTAAACTGGTGTGCCGTGAAGGGTCAGAAGATGTCACAGAAGTTTGGGAAAAGATAAAAAAAAGAGGTAAAATAATTAGGAGTAGAAATAAATCTTTTTTAAATCAATTATAAACGTTATTTTGGAAAATAACACCATTACTAGAATTTAATCTATTGAACTTTTAAACACATACTTAATATGCGTTTTTAATGATAAAATTTCTCCGTAAAAAACTGACGGTGTGCCTCGACAAATTTGAATGCCTTATTTAGTGTGACGTGAATTGAAAAAGGTTGAAAATGGCTAGTCTAAGATATCTATCTGGTCTGATCTGATTTGTATGTTACGGAATAGGTCGGGATTTAAATCACAGTCGGGTCTACTGAGGGTGGTTTTTCCTAAACAGTTTTCCACTCTCCTTCCAAGCGAATAGGGGTAGATAACCTCTAAAATACTTCCTTCCACCTCCCTCCCTACTCCATTAAAGTAATTATCATGTGTAACATGAACACGTAGTAGTACGTGGTGATAAAATAAAGTTATTTATGAATTATGCCTTAATATATAATTCTTGTTTTAGTTCTTTCGCTCGATTTATTAATGGCCCGCGCCATTCCCATCAGTCACAGTAGACAATGAACCAATCAACACATTCTATTTGTTCTTTTCTATTACATCAATGTGTTTCAGACAATGTTTTTCTATCATAGTTCTTACATTATCGATGTAGATATGGGTTTTCCCTCGACATCCACATTTATTTCATGCGATAATTTCAACTAAGATCAAAATGACTGCCTAAAATAATTATCCTTTCCAAAAAAAATTATCGTTTATTTAAAAATTTCCCTTGGTTATTTAAAAAGCGATAAAGAGAGATTGAAAAAAGTAGACCAGTCGGCAGAGCTTGCCTGCATGGAAAACAGGACGGGACAGTTTTACCAGCTATAAATTATTCAATTAAGGAATATGTTTTTAAATGTATATAAACCTTTCAGACTGTGAATGGAAGTGAATGCAACGCTCGCTATCAGCCTGGCGTGACGAGACTTAACTAAACTTGCCAAGGGAAAAAATAGAGAGAGACAAGTAAAGTATTTACTTTTCTGTTTTATATTTTAATTTAATATTCACGTGTGCTTCCGTAACAGGAACTAGAAAGGCGAGTTTTACAGGAATAATATTTTACACTTCAATTTCAATTTCTTTTATTATAGTGCTGGACAACAGTCGTCAGACCTATAACAGCCCAGCACTGAAAAGTACACAAGTACCTTACAAATACGTATAATTACATGAGAAAATAATATAAACAATAACATCTAAATAATTATATATACTGACGAATAGTTACTAAAAATAGTAAATAATAATTATAAGAATATAAAATAGCTAAAGAGTAGTAAAGCATGAATATTTATTTTAAAAGCACTAACAATAAGCAAAAAATAGATCAGAATACTGTAACGTTAAATATTAGAGGGAGAACCTCTACAGTGTAAATTATTGATATGGGAGTTCCTTAAATAACTCTCTGAGCTTAGCTTTTATTTTATTATAGAAGTCGAATTCGTTAAATCTGGAATCAGCTCCGTGGATACAACGGCCTAAAGGGCAAATTTGCAAGAAATTTTGCTAACGAAAAAAAAAAAAAAGTGTATATAAGGGCATCACAATAAAGTTCACACGAGAAGAGAGTTTGAAGCCCTATGAGATTTCGAGTTCTGTCATCATCATAATAAATCCAGTTAGTAAAGAATAGTACGCAGCAATAAGTTTTCTTTGAACGTTTTTCAACCTGAGAGAGTCAATTAAGGTAAAGGAATTCCAAGCATCAGTAGAATATTATTCAAACTTAGATCTAACCAGGGTCATAAAATAAGTCCATAAAATAAATCAACTTTATTAAATGATGAGGTAATCAAATTAAAAGCACGAGAATTTCAATGATTAGGATATTACATGGTCAACATGATGGTGGAAATAAAATTTGCTATCCACGAGAGCACAAAGATCATTAATATAGAGGGAGCAAATTATGTTATCTTTGACCAATTTATAGGTATAAAAGAAAGGATTAGTTTTCTTAGTAAAAGATATATATTGGCTCTAACAAATATAAGTAAAATGTTTGACTAATGCTTTCCTTGCCTGTAAGTCTACATATTAAACTATATATTTATACATACAGTCAGACCTCCATGTATTAACGTCAATGGTTCCTTAAAGAATTCTATATATAGAAGCTTCGATGTATAGAAATGTAAATTTTTTATGTGTGATATTGTGTACTCTATTGTATTTAGAAATATTTCCTAATCAATGCACTCAATATAGGTGAATATGAATAACATTTATGCACAAGCTATGTTCATAAAGATAATTAAAATTTAAAAACAATCAAGAGAAAATATGTTGAACATACCGAATGTAGGGTCTAGTAGTAGCGTGTATGTCCTCTCGCCCCGATTTGACCTTTGACCCCGATCTGTGGGCCGTCATCATTGTGTTTTATGTTGCAAAACTCCCCATGGATTTTTCTTGGTAACGTCATCGCAACCCTGATGCCGGTATTTTTCCGTCGTGCTGGGAGCTACTGACCTGAATTCGCCCTCCACTTCCCACCTGATTATTTCCATGACGATATGAGGTTAACGACCTGTTGTCCTCTGTTGCTCATTAAATGTCGCAAAGGTTTATTTCTGGAGTTATTTTCCATTGGTATTTAATGTGGGAAAGGGTTTTCCCTTATGACTCATACCTGACACCTGTTTGGCGGCTCGGAGAGACAAATCGCTCTTATCGTGTGAAAGGTAGAGTCACAGAAATCGATCTAGCCTTACTCCTGTGGAACACCTTTGTCGTGGTTCGGTACATTGTAAATTACATGTCTATCGCCCACAGCAACACTGTGGATATTTCTGCTGTCATATAGGCACGCCCCGCAATCGTATGACCCAAAATATTAAATTACAATAGCCGGTTCTGAGCATCGTGACCGTACCTGAGCACTGAACGTGCTAGACGGTTTGTAGGGTCCTTACGTGGTTCAGTGTCTTTATACAGGTGAAATATGGTATTAGATGTCTTTAACTTGTGCACTTGTATTAACTGACCAGTTGCACGATGTTGTTGTTGTCAACTGCTAGACTCTTCTGGCCATCTCTTAGCGCATTAGCAAGTATTTTTAAACACGTTAAAAGTTCACAATAATAGGTGTACCTTGTTTTACTCCAGCACAGGTAAATACCAGTTTTTCTTTATTAAGCTCACACACGTCTTCATCAGTTAGAGTACCAAAACGAAAGGATAAAAATATAAAAAAACTCGCCATCTATATAGGGTACTAGGCGTCTCCCGAACTTGTCTGTTAGAATGGTCATCCAATCATATACTTCCTTCCTGTGGTTGAGTGCACACCTCATTTGCGAGTCCCCACAAGAATTATATGAGCATGACATTTAGATGGCGTGCCCACCGGAATTCAGACCTCTATATCTTTCGTGGGGCTAGCATTGCTAATGTCTGTAAGAAAGGTCATCCAATCAAATACGTCCTTACCGTGGTTGAGTGCACACCTCATTTGCGAAACCCTTACCAGAATTAGATGTGCCTGACATTTAAACGGCGTGCCCACCGGGATTTGAACCTCGATATCTTTCGTCGGGCTAGCACCGCTAATATATGTTAGAACGGTCATCCAATCAAATACTCTATTCCCATGGTAGAGTGCACCCCACATTTTCGAGTCCCCACCAGAGTTATATGAGCCTGACATTTAGACGGCGTGCCCACCGGGATTCAAACCTTGATATTTTCCCCAGGGCTAGCACCGCTAATTTCTGTTAGAACGGTCATCCAATCAAATACTTCCTTCCCGTGGTTGAGTGCGCCCCGCATTTTTGAGAGTTAAAAATAAAAATCAGATAAAGCTGGTTGACCAGATATTCTGTTTGATATAATTAGGCCTCGTTAGAGTGGTGTCGTAGCTAGAGAGCATTGATACAGTTTTGATTATGCACGATTAGGGACCCATGGTGGCGGTGTACGAAGATAGTGTGATAGGGAGGAGTAAGGAAATGTTCCATCTTCCCTTTACGTGGAGGGAGAGTGGGAAGCCATTTAGTGAGAACTACCAACAATACCCCTCGTCAGGTACTCAAATCCCCAACCTCGCCCACCATTAGAAAGTCATAACTAGATGAGCTTGACATTTAGATTGTGTATCCAACATAGATTCGAACCCCAATATCTTTCGCCTGTGTTTTATGCCCTGTAGTTCCCAAACCCGAGAGAATAATACGGTTCAAATTGCACACACCCATTCATTCCCTAGAATATGTTCTTTTGAAATTCTTGGAGTTTCAAGGACAGAAAGGCGATGGAAATATACACGTGACAAATTTTCTAGAGTAAAATATTAAATAGTCCAGACGAGTAAATGTTAAGCTTTATTGATCACACACTTGTAGTTCATATAGCTTTAGCAAGTAGAATATATAGTGATATGGGTATAAATGAAGAATAAGTTTACTATTATTATTATTTCACCTTTTAAATATGTGTTTATAAATTAAACTAAATTTATACTACAGGTTAAGACTTCGAAAAAATCTAAGGTCAATAAAGAGGTAAAAGGATAGTATACTAAAGAAAATAAAAAAATTAAAAATTAAAAGTAATTAACAAGTTAAAATTATAAATATTTAATATTGATAAAAATTCAAGCAGCGCTTTTGATAACACTAAAATATATGAGATAGAAATAATATGATTAAAAATAATCGTGACATAACATTATCAAGTCAAATGGTGACCATCAATCAGAAGAATAAATACATGAAAACATATTAAAATAATTAATAACAGAAATGAATTGAGGAACAATACAATTAATATTTAAACATTAAGATGGCAAATTTGAGTGGAGTAACCAAGTGAAAGTATTGTATTACAGGAAATATAATTAATATGACATAAGGCTTAAAACATAACAAGCTAATAATAAAGTTCAGTGTTTAAATAGAGATATGAAGTCTTAAACTTGATTTGAGTCCCGTTACTCCTTGAGGTTTGATTCCCCTGCACGTTAATTTTGGGTAAATTTTAATAAATTGTTTCCCACTTCCAACTCTGGAAAATTAAGATACATTCCCTTGGTAAATCTAATTTTTTCAGCCTTCCTTTCTTCTTGGGATAAATATTAGATATGTATAACTATAGGAGGCTCTGTGAGTATTGTAAACGGACATTATAGGTTTTAATAAATATACAGAGTTAGCTACCACTACACACATTTACCATTGTTAAATAAAAATGAATATGCTAGATCTTGTGCGTGAATTTTCTATCCCACCCTCAAAACTAGTTCATTTTTACTTTCTCCTTGGGCTTCTGTATACCGTCACAGCAGTTATAATTTATAAATTAATGTGTAAGATATATGTGTGTATGTGTGTGTTTGTGTGTGTGTGTGAACTTGACGCAATTTATAAAAGTTTATCCAAACAGTGGAACTGTTTGCAATAATAATGATAAGATACTTGTTTATTCTTTCTACTAATTTTAATATATATTTTTATATATTATACAAATTAACATTAAATGATATTAAAAAAAATTATTTGGTGTTCAAATGCCATTTTATTTTATTTGGTATTTTTAATATTGATTCGAAATCCTCATAATTGTATTCGATATTACGTATGAATTAATGTAAAAGTTATGTATTATGTCAGTAAAATATAGTTTAGAACATTAAATGATATTTGAAATAAGATTTCTTTTTGTGGATTTAAGTGGCTCAAGTAATAAAACAATGGCTTCTAAAATAATTAAATCCTTATACTTTCTCCTTGGGCAGTAATATACTGTCGCAACTGTTACAATCATCCACCTCGATGGCGTAATTGGTTAACACAATTGTTTCGTATAGATCAAGACTGCCGAGAACGGGGAAGTTCGAGATTCGATCTCAGTCGGGTAAGCTAGGGGTGGTTTTGTAAATGGTTATCTACTCTCCCTCTAAACAAATGCGGTTTAACGTCCTCTAATTTCAACCTTCCCAATTCCTAGACCATTATCGTAACTAATACTTAAGCGTATAAACCTAACGGGTCGTAAGACGCTGTTTTAAATAAAAAGTTACAAGTTATAAATAAAAATTTAACATTGTTGGTGTTCGTGTGCATGTATGTGTCAGACTCCTTACCTTAAACAAAATTTAGTAAAATTTATATAAAAATATTTAAGCAGTGAAATAATAATAATATAATAACTGTATTCTCATTCCTCCTTGATATTGTAGTGATATTGATTTGGACCTCTTTCTTATATTAAAAAAGTCATGGCTGAAATGCATTTTTCTTTAAAGTATTGTGTGTAAAATATCCTTTCAATATTTCATCCATGGAGAATCACGTGCTTTTCATTACACCATAAGACTTATTTTTTCATTCAAAAATCATCTCCGTAGTAATACCAAAAAAAGCAAGTGATTCTGACTCCTTCTATACAATAGGAAGCTAGCCTTCACAACATCTGTCACCAGGACTCTTTCTATTAAATGATTTTGACACTAGTGACAATGGGGTCTAAGAGGCAAGGGGAAGGTCATATATAAGCACTTGGACGTATGAATATATAGTATTATTACAAATTATTGACAGTGCCGGTAACATAAATCTACAGAACGATGTAATAAATCAGTGCCATGATCTAAATAAATCGTGTGCTACATCAAAGGTATTATTTATTCAATTAAAATATCATATTGTAAAACCACACCGCTTTAATTAGTGCTCGATCACGGGGCAATTATCAGCTAACTAAACGGTATAATATCAATTGGCGCTCATCACCGACGCATAACGTTTCAATTGGCACCACATCGCGAGTCAAATATCAATTAATAATTCCGTAACGTATCAATCGACGCCTAACGTGAACTGATTAATTCAATAACACTATAATTTGCTCCCATTAGCGGGGCAATTATATAACCGCAATTTCATACCGCTTTAATTAGTGCTCAATCACGTGGCAATTATTAGTTAAGTAAACGGTATCACTTCATTTGGCACCCAGTGTGGGGCGATTAATTCAATAACACTTCAATTGACACCCAACGTGAAGCAATTATATAACCACAATTCCGTACAGCTTTGATTAGTTCTCGATCACGGGGCAATTATCAGCTAATTAAACGGTATCACTTCCATACTCATCTTACTATATATTCTACTTGCAAACGCTATACTAACTACAAGTGTAATCACTAAAGCTTAACATTTACCCGTCTGCGTTATTTAATATTTTATTTTGGAAAAGTTGTCACGTGAATATTAACCATTGCGTTTCTATATTTGAAATTCTAAGGATTTAAGAAAAACATATTCTAGGGACAGAACAGGTCCGTGCAATTTGAAACACCATATTATTATCTTGGGTTTGGGAACTACATGGGATGAAGCACCCGGCGAAATATATCAGGGTTCGAATCTATGTTGGGTACACAATCATGCTTACCTAGTTGTAGCGTTTGGGTGAGGTTGGGGATTTGAATACCTGCCGATGTGTACTGTTGGGATTTCTCACTAAATGGTTTCCCACTTTCCCTCCACGTAAAAGCTGGAACCTATCCTTACTCCTCCCTATCACACTATCTTCGTACACCTTCACCAAGGGTCCATGGTGGTATGGCGGATACCTACAACCATAAATGGTGACATTAGTTATCAAACAAAAAATTGTTAGTCGGCTTTTGTCGGTAGAGCAGCCCCAAACTGTGGATTATAAATTACTGTGAGGCTTCTATCTGGAAAGAGGCTCCTGATTGTGCATAATAAAAAATATGCCAATGCTCTTTAGCTACGACATCACTCTAACGAGGACTAATTATATCAAACAGAAAATCTCGTCGACCAGCTTTAACTGATTTTTGATTTCGCCTTATTTTCTCACTCTCACAAATGCGGGGTGCCCTCAACCATGGGAAAGAAGTATTTGATTGGATGACTGTTCTAACAGACATTAGTGGCGCTAGACCTGCGAAAAATATCAAGGTTCTAATCCCGGTGGATATGTCGTTTTAATGTTAGGCTCATCTAATTCTGGCGGGGGACTCGAAAATGAGGGGTGCACTCAACCACGGGAAGGATGTATTTGATTGGATGACCATTCTAACAGAAGTTAGCGGTAATGGCCCCACGAAATATGTCAAAGTTCAAATCCCAGTGGGCACGCCTTTTAAATGTCAGGCTCATCTAATTCTGGCAGGTGATTCGCAAATACGCGGTGCACTCGACCATGGTAAGGAAGTATTTCATTGAATGGCCATTCTAACAGACATTAGTGGGGCTAGCCCCACTAAAGATATAGATGTTCGAGTTTCACTGGGCACGCCATCTAAATGTCATGCTCATATAATTCTGTTGGGGACTCGCAAATGTGGGGTGCATTCAACCACAGGAAGGAAGTATTTGATTGGATGACCATTCTAACAGACAAGTTCGGGAGACGCCTAGTACCCTATATAAATGGCAAGTTTTGTATATTTTTATCCTTTCGTTTTGGTACTCTAACAGATGAAGACGTGTGTGAGCTTAATAAAGAAAAACTGGTATTTACCTGTGCTGGAGTAAAACCAGGTACACCTATTATTGTGAACTTTTAACGTTTTTAAAAATACTTGTCAATGCGCTAAGAGACGGCCAGAAGAGTCAAGCAGTTAACAACAATATCGTGCAACTTGTCAGTAAATACAAGTGCACAAGTTAAAGACATGTAATAGCATATTTCACTAGTATAAAGACAGTGAACCAGGTAAGCATCCAACACACCATCTAGCACGTTCAGTGCTCAGGTACGGTCATGATGCTCAGAACCGGCTATAGTAATTTAATATTTTGGGTCATACGATTGCGGGGCGTGCCTATATGACAGCAAAAATATCCACAATGTTGCTGTGGGCGATAGACATGTAATTTACAATTTACCGAACCACGACAAAGGTGTTCCACAGGAGCAAGGCTAGATCGAGTTCTGTGACTACCTTTCATACGATAAGAGCGATTTGTCTTGTCGAGCCACCAAACTGGTCATCAGGGAAAACCCATTTCCACATAGAAAGGGGAGGGGAAGTGTTGTTACATCACAGGCAATGATGACTTCACACAGATCAAGGTGGCTTGTCTTGTCGAGCCGCCAAACTGGCACTAGATATGAGTAATCAGGATTGCGACAGAGCGTTGGTCTAATTGGGAAAACCCACTGCCACATAGAAGGGGGAAAGAGGGAGGGTTGCCAATGTCAATGACCTTATGTACTAGCTTACGTTTTCAAGCTCACGACCTATTCCTGTCTCGACTTGTCTTATCGAGTCGCCAAACTGGTGCCAGATATGAGTCATCAGGGAAAACCCATTGCCATATAGAAAACCAACGGAAAAAAACCTCCAGAAATAAACCTTTGCGACATTGAAGGAGCAACAGAGAACACCATGTTATCAGGGAAATAACCAGATTGGAAATGGAGAGGAAATTCAGATCAGTAAACCCCAGCACGATGGAAAAATAATGGCACCAGGGTTGCGATTACGTCGCCAGTGAAATCCCAGGGGAGTGTTGCAACATAAAACGCAATGATGACATCACACAGATATGGGTCAGAGGTTAAATTGGAGCGAGGAGACAAACACGCTACTTCTAGTATTAAAATAGATTTATATTTGTGTGAAAATCTTTCTAATGTCTTGCTACACAGTGAATTTTGATGTACAGAAGTTCGATTTATGGGGGGTCTACTGTTTACACATACATAATCACGCTATTTCCTTATGGCCAAGGCAAGAAAATATCCATATAGCTCAAATATAACTCCTTACTTAATCCATCCTCACTCACTTTCTCCACACTTCCCTGTCCTTGCATACTACCTTCGCTTCAGCAACATCCATACACCGAGTCATACATGCTCTTTATTCTTAAAACTATTATAGTTTCTCTTTTTCACACATTCGTCTACAACAGAGGTGGGCAACATATTTTTCAACGTAGCCACAGCTGTGAATGAGAAGTGAATCTCGCCACAATATTTAAAAAGTGGAAATTTATTGCTCAAACAAACATTTAAAATAGTATACTCTCTTAGAACAAGTTTATTCAAAACATGTACACTTTTACTACTCAATTACAACCATCTCCAACACAAAAAATTGACACTGCTCCGATTGAAAATTTGAGATAAATTAATGCAAAATTCTAAAATCCTTTTGCTACTAATGACATGCAGGAAATATCAAGTTACAACCAGCACATGCCGCCAGGAAAAGTTTATTTTACTGTGAAAGTTGACAAACTAAAATTCACCATACTCTTATGACAGATTCGTCACTTGTGGCAATTAGTGACAGGGTTGTCCACCCCGGGTCTACAACATTTGGCCAAGTATTTCGAGCTACACACTCTACCTTCATATATTTGCTTTATAGTTCAATCCACACTCATCCTCTCAACATGCCCAAACGAACGTAAGACGCTTTTTTCCCATTCACCTAATGGATTCCTTTTCAATACATATGTATATACATAACAAATATAAATTTGCCCTTAGAATTAAAAGTATTGTAAACGTAACATATGTATTAATGACCTCTACAAATTATATAAAACTCTCGACCCCGAAATAAGACATTTTGGGCTTATTTTTTCACATCCTACCAACAGGATAGTTCATCAGGGGAACAATGTTTGTTTAGTTGGTTTTTTAACATCCTGACAAAAAAAAACTTTGTGAAATAGCTGCCATTCCACAAAATTCGCCCCATCCACTGTGTTACGTATGTTTTTTTTTTGTTTTAAAAAAAAAGAGAAATAGAACGTCTGCAACGCATCACAGTGTATCAGATGGGGGTAGGGGGACACTTCTAACGATAAGCTTTTCTACCATTTTTAATGTGTAATATTTAAAAAGAATAGTTTCATGTGAAATATTTCCCACAAACTTTACTCCTACAAGCAGCAAGTGGGTGGACCTTGAACCGTATCAGATATTTACATGTTTTGTTTAATGCAGTCTGATTCTATTTTAGAACACGCCCTCCTTACATTAATTCTCCAAATCTGACAAAACACTTATGTCGTAGAGAGGGCGTATGAGGCATAGGGGTAAGAAGCGACGTACAGGACTGACAACCTGACATCTCGGCTATTATTTCCCCTCACAGATCAAACTACCGTGTCCAGATGGGCCTCAGTGCGTGTCAGGTACTCGCCCCCCCCTCTACTCCCCTCACTCAACTACAACCTCCTTACATGTTATATGTGTGCGTGTTGCAGCTTTCCCCGCGATGCATCATGGGACACGTTGCACATTGTGTTCGCGCGTGATGCGAGGGTGATGCTATCTACTGGGAAATACTCGGTACTTTTCTAAACATTTTAAACCAGTCATCTTATCAGATAAGTTATTATGTTTATAAGCCAGTTAAGGTGGGAATCTAGGGGACGCGAGAAAAGGCCAAGGATTTTGCAATTTTTATAGTAAAACTTTTTTTTTGATAAAATAAATCTTATATATATATATATATATATATCCAGTATAAACATAGAGTTTAACTTTCCTCAAATTATGGTATCAACAGTTGTTGAATATTTGTCATGATCACAACAGCATCAGATGAGAAACTTTTTAAATGTATAGAAAAAAATATTCATTAAATTTCAAGACATCCTTGATTGATATTCAAGAAATGTTGGTATCACCACGTGAAGAAAATTAAACTATAAGCTTATACTGAAGAATTGTTTTATTTATTTTGCCAAAAAATATGTTTTGCTATAAAAACTGCGAAAACATTGGTCTTTTCTCACGTTTCCTACAGTGCAGCCGCCTCGGTCAGCGAGAAAGTTTCAATTGCTGTCAGGTCACACGACCTTACAATACAATGGTCTGTGTCGTTTTATGGAACTACTACTCTATTTTGGCGATGCTTATACTCTCTATAATCCTTCTCCTACAACCACCCTTTATCGTGTCAATAAGAAAGAGGGGAAAGAAAACCACGAAACTTCTTATCTCAAGGTAAAGAAGAAGGCTCGCTGCTAGTTCTCAAATATATTTTTAAAAAACTGCATTTGTTATATGAAGGCTAAATCTAGAGCCCTTTATCATCACGACTCGTCTCACATGATTTAAAAAAACGTGAAAATGAGCTAATGTCAAATTTCGACACAATTTTTTTGTCTATTAATAAAACTCATATTATAGGTTGTTTTGGTAAAAGAGCCCTTTAGGAATCTTTCGACTTTATTTTTTCATGAACCATATTTTGAAATAATGCATCGTAGAATTAAATATTGCGTTAGAGTTGAATGTATGCGGTGCAATTTCTCGCCCACAGACACGGTGCCCTTAAGGCGTAGGTTGGTGTTGAATCCAGCACCCCAACAGGTCAGCCTGGCAAAGTCCCATCTAGTGTGTATGCGCAGGAGACACGTACCCCTGTAAAGTGATGTTTCGTGTCGTTTACGACAACGCTCCTGGAATATATTACTAGCGAAAACCGTTGTTTCACAAAACTCATGAAATGTTCCACTTAAGACTACATCAAGATATTCTCTCTCTTTTGTTTGTTTGAGAGGTTAAATCCGATTTGGTTAAAAGTGTCGCGTCCTTCGTTCTGGTTGGAACTAATGTTGACTTCATTTTCAACTTCAGACCGGCATTAACTACGCGCGACATCTTTCTATTTTGACTTTGTTCTTAATCTAAAGCGAAAATACGTGTTTCTTTGTATGTTTGTGTAACGGTAAATGAAGCGTGGAGGTTTTCAATTAGAAAACAAAAGCCTCTCGTAAACAAAGCGTTTGTACCCAAATTATAACCAAAATTCCACTAAATTTGCGCTGATTCCAAGGAAGGGGACGCGAGAAATGGATAGCACGGCGTATTTACAGTTTTAATAGCGAAACATTTGTGAAGCCAGATTATATAAAATATTGCTGCAGAAACATGAAGTTTATTTTTTTTTCATATGGTTATATCAAGAGTTGTTGAATATCTGGCATGATCATAGTGGCATTAGGTGACGAACTTTTTAAATGGAGAGAAAAAGTTTTCATTAAATTCCAGGACACTCTTGACAGATATTCAACAACTGTTGATATTCCATGCGAGGAAAATTAAACTCTATGTTTATACTGGAGAAATATTTTATCTATTCTGCGAGAAAGGAAAAAAATTGAATAAAAACTGCCAAAATACTGCCCTTAACGTGCAATCCTTACCACCCTACAAATAACAAATGAATTGGAACGTATGAAAGAGTACATTTAAAAATGCACTGTCTTATAACAGTTCGAAATCTAGTCACATGCAAGTGGTAGGCCTCAGTCCAGGCCTCTGAAAGTGGTAGACCACAGTACAGGTCTCTGCAAGTGATAGGCCCTCTGCAAGTAGTGATTCCCACTCATGGCTCTTTAAAAGGGTAGACCCCAGTGCACTCCATTACAAATGGAGGACCCCTATCTTGACACTCTCACACCGATATCAATTGCCTGCTGTGCTATCGAGAGTCTGGATCTGCAAACAATGTCCTCCTGGTTGATGAACTGCGGTGAAGTGACCCAGAGGACGTCCTGTCTCAGGCATGTCACTAGTCTGAGAAGGGGCTGCGTGCTCGAACGCATATCACGCCACGACTACTCGAACCTTGGCGTGAGTCTTTATGTGCTGTACAAGTAGGGAACATAGATGTCAAAGTTACCGTCTCAGTAGCTGCGTGTATGAGTGTGTGCGTGTATGCCGAGGTACAGCTCAATGCCTCCCACGGGATGGTTGCTAAGCTCACGATTCCTCTACAGTACATCAAGATAAAATGAGCATACAACACTATATCTCTTGTGTCTATATCATGAATTTAGGTCTATTTACTCAAGCCAACTTAATTAAAATCGGTCTAAATCCTTAAGGCTAGAATATTTGATCAGAAATTCCTAAATGCCAGAAACCCAATGATTCAGTAAAGCATATTCTTATTGAACTATGAAGCATAACATATATTTCATGTTAACTTTAGAAGGATTTATAAGTTTTAATTGAGGACATATCGTAGCGTCACTTAGTACCACTTTCTAAAATAAATAGCAGTAAAGAACAGGACAAATTGTAAAAGATCTCCCCGAACTGAGTTGCATTTTTTAAGTGACAGTGAAGGTGACTTTGGCTGACTTTTTTAAGAAGGGAAATTGTCCAAGGGGACGCGGTGAGGGTTGCAAGAATCCTTAGCGGCAGCCATTGTAAAAACACTCGCGATAACACCAGCAAACAGAGTGCGGAATAAATAAGGCCTGAATATTAATTTGTGATCTTTAATTCAAGCTTTCTTCCATTTAAATCAAGTTCAGTCTAATCGTTTGGGAACGTGAAACTAGGGTCTACCTGGCACTCTAACACAAAATATTTAAATATTTAAATTTAGCGTTGAGATATAAACTGACGAATGTGAATCCAGGGCGGTAAGGTCGTATACTAGCTCGATCAGGATCCAAACCAAGGACACCGGGACGTATTTGACCGCGTGCCGTAAGAACTAAGTGTAATTCACATGCAGTGGCGGCTCGTGTATAGGCACTGCGGAACTCAGCATCCCCTATTTCCACTTGATATTATCGATAACATTTAATATAATGTCCCTTTTTCTTTAATTCTTTATTTATTTTTGTAATACAATATATATTCCTTAAACTTAATGTCAGTACTTCAGTAGCCATCCCCCAGTTTATGAAAAAGATACAAAAATCTTTGTATGGAACTGTGCGCTTCACAGTGCCAGCGAAGTGGTGTTTGACTGTTGTGCGCATGTGCTCATAGGAGGGGTGGGGAGGAAGGCGGGACTACCAGGTAGAGAGAGCACTGTTGCTCTTGCAGTGCCAACTCTGGTGTTAATGAACTTTTTGCGCAAATTAAAACAAGAAGAATGGATTTCATTTTTAAATGAATAGATCAAACTTGAACAGTAACAATTTAAGTTAAAGTAAGTAAACAAGTTTTATTTTCGTTAAGATTTTATGAATTTCCTGAATATATTTTCTTTTTATACATGTTTTTTTCTTCCTTTTACACAATTTTAAAACAAAGGCTGAAATTTTTCTGGAGCAGCACCCCCACTAGTTTTAGCTAAGAGCCACCACTGTGCATATGTATTAGTTTTCCTGCTAATATTCTATATAAAAATTAGTTGATGTATGTTTGTTATTATTTCTATTTTTCCAGCGCTACATTTTACTACCTGTTCGGTTTGTACATTAATAGTTTTAGGGATTAAGAAAGTTATATTTAGAGGAAGTGGACTAGCATTTGCGTAGAGGTAAAGTGGAAAACCATGTTGGGGTAAAACTTAGTATATTTGACTGAGTTTCAAATCTTGACCTCCCCGTCATCGGCAGTCTAGTCTACTGAAAGCGTTTAACAAACAGACTAATAAAGATTTACGTCCGCCATTTTGTTTCAAGATGGTGACTACAGAACACTACTTTTGTGACTTTTTCTCAGCTTATGCGTTTCAGATTTTCATCAAATCTCACCTTTAAAAGATTACTCCAGAGAAAGATGCGTATTGATACATCCCAAGTGAAGAACAGGTAAACTAGCTGGTTATTAATTTTTTTTAACTGAACTAACAACTTATTTTCATCTAGTTTCCAGCACAAGGTTAATCGGGAGTGGCTGGAAATGCAACAACAAAAAGAAGAAAGCTTCAGATCAGTGGCGTATGCAGGATTTAAGTTTGGGGGTGGGGGTGGGGAGGGCTCAATATCTGAAAGCCTATTTTTTTTTAATATATAAAGAAACTGTATTTCTCAATTCTCAGCAATAATCATAGTTTTAGATTATTCATAATAATTACTAACCACTAACCAGTGATGTAGTTTGTAAGAGTAATACTTCATACTTTATAGGCATTTAGTTTGGTCATTACATTAGGTAGTATAGGGATAAAATAAAATATGAAAGCTTACAGAATTTAAAATTATGTTTAATAATTCTTAACACATGGTAGCAAGGTACGATTTTTACAGCTATTCTTTAACTTTATAATTATAAATGGTTAAATAGTATTAAGCATAGTAGTAATTTTAAATAAAACTAATACAAATTAAAGTAATAGTGTTTAAATATTGATGATATTATCAACAGTAGCATAACAAATCTTGGGAAACCATAGTGTCAAAAAATAAAAATAAACCAAATAAGGTGAATAAAAACTATTAGCACAAGCCACAAGGTCACAAACCCTTAAGTGAAAGAGCATCTTCTATTGTTTTGATTGATAATTTTTGAGATATTCACTTTTATGTCTCTATGTACAGTCATTAAAGCTAAAGACGTTAGCCGGTCTTCACCTGTGTTGTTGCGCAGGTAATTCTTCAGTCTCTTCAAAGTTGAGAATGACCTTTCAACGGAAGATGTGGTCACTGGTATTATTGCCAAAATTGTTAATAGAATTGTCAGATTGGGAAACATTTCTCGATCTAAAAATTGTAATGTGTCGACTGCATTCTTTGGCTTTGGCGAGTCTGTAGCTTTCCAATCTGATGCCCAAACGTTCCATTCCGCTTCCAATATATCTCTGCTGGTGTGCTGCATATCATCCTTGTAAAACTTCAAAGCCAGTAACAAGTCGCTAAACTTTTTGTTGACAGCGTTTACTGGGATTAAACAGTCAAGTCCTATTAATAGAACCTTATGGTTTGAAAATCTCCCTTTCAATGAAGCTACTAACTCGTCCAAATAAGGATGGAACACAATCCGTCGGTAGTATTCTTCTGTGATTTCGGCTTCAACATTTGCTCTGTACCTCTGAGTGCCTACTGTTCTTGGTCCTTTTATAGGAACTTATAATTTATGAGATTTGTCTCCAGCTTTTGTAAACAACTTTTTAAGTTCTTCTTTTCCACTTTTCCTCACGTCATCAAAAACCTTTTCTGTCATACTAATTTTAACCAAAACTGAATTTATATCTACAAATTCTTTTTGTAGATATTTTGCTGTTATGTATGTCATGGATAGCATTTTTGACATAACAGTAAAAGTGATGATAAATTCAAACTTACATAAACATGTGTGAAGAGAAGTATCTTAGCCATTTGCCTCTGCTTCGTTGCTCATAATAGTTTCCAATGCTTCAATGATACAATCGAAACATTCATGGAATACTGAAACAGCATCGTGTCTCTCCACCCATCCTGTTTCACAGTATTTGTGGAGGACAGTACTGCCCTTTCCTGCTGCTAATAAAATATATTTAAAATCTTTGGCACGCTTTGCTGAAGAACTAAAAAAACTGCTGACTTCTGATATATTATAGAGAAACAATTGCGAATGCAAGGTGTTTTGGAAGCGTCACTTAAACACAGATTTAGGCAATGAGATGAGCAGTGATTATATATTGCATTAGGCAAATCACGTTTTATGATTGCTTGCACACCAGTAAATGCTCCCCGCATTCCTGAGGCTCCATCGTAGCCTTGGCGTCGCACATTCTGAAGATCAATTCTAAACCGTGAAATTTATAATGTTATTGTATCAGCAATGCCAGCACCAGTCATATCATAGACTGGGACAAATGTGAGGAGATCTTCTCTGATATCCATGATTTCAACATCAAAGTAACAAACACAAAATTAAAATTGCTCAACTCGGCTAATATCAATTATTTCATCTGCTAATATGGTGAAAAATATAGATTTCTTTATCTTGTCCAAAATTACTGTTTGGATCTGTTCCCCTATGAGGTGTATTAGTTCATTCTTAAATATTGGCCTGACATACATAGCATTTCCTGCTGAATATAGAATGTGATCAGCCAAAACGTTGTCTCCATGATTGGCCTGGTAACGTAGCAAGGCTCTAACATTTCTATCATTTGCGGTCGGTTCTTCTAGGGACAAACGTCCGAGATCCCGATGACCACGAAGAGGTAGCTCTTGTTTCCCACAAAAAAAAACAATTGTTTCAGTAATAGATTTTAAGACTTTCCGGTTCTTTTCTACTTCAACTTTTTCTTTCTTTAGCAACTGTTCCACAACATTTTGTTTGTGCCCATCAAAAATGTTTAGAATTCATATTTTGCCTCTCAAGATCTTTGATGATATTTTGTTCTCAAATGTTTTTCAAAAATCTTCATTGCATCCTTCCACTTTTTGAATGGTTTTTTAACTATATATTTTGCTGGCTCATGAGAACCTTGACCAACTTCATTTTGAGAAAATACCACACAAAACTTACAAAACACTCAATTTAATTTCTCAGAATATGCCAGCCAAGGTAATCGCTGTAGTCATTTATTTTGAAAGGTTTGTTTCTTTGAACCAATTACCTGAACGTGACACTTGTGGGAGGTTAAGGGTTCTTAAGCTCTTCTTATTAACATTTCTTTGTCCACATTACTAATGGTCGATTTTCAAACGAAAAGTCCAATATCATTATTAGCATACTCACTGGATTTTAGTGGAATACTTTCAGATACCTATACGCAGTCTCCAATGCAAGCTGTAGAAGTGGAAGGTTCAGAAGAAGAGGGATATAAATGTTGTAGTAGTAGTTGATCCTGCGAAATAAAAAAAAAAAAGCTAGAGAGATTTCTTGTGTAAAATTTTCGGTAACGAATTATCATATCATTGTTGCCATTATTTCATATTCAATTCATTCCTTACATTTACCTAATGACTAATGTAAATAATGTTTTATTACTAAAATGGAAATTATATTAAAGACAAGAAAATAATAAAAATAATATTCATCATGGAGATTGGAAAAGTGAATTAAATCAATATTCTGAAATATAGATAGGTTTAATGGAAATCAAACGAATTTACATTTACATACGTAATTTTATGAATTTTTAAATTTTTAATGAATGTTTACTGAAAGTTGACTAATGAATTAATTATTAGCTTATGAGTGGGAGAATCCACGCGATTTAATTGCTCTAACTCCACCATTTTAGGTCGGATAAAATATTCTGTCATTTTGTGTCGAATTAAAAAACAAAAATAAATTATATCTGAATAATCTTACAAGGACCACTCACCCATAAATGAGCCATTTAGATTCATATTTACTATCACTTATCGAAGTTGAGGCGCGAAAAATATAAAAGTTATTAACTTACATTTGATGAAGTTTCCATCTTATTGAATTTCTCGAGACATGGCATCTTGATAATAAATCTATCCATTGTCGAGTATCAATTTATACTTTATAGATTATGAAATATGAACGTTTTTGAATTGGTGGTAACTCACTGGTAAGATATCATAACAAACTCGTCATTCAAGTCACTCACTAACAAAACACTGAAACAAATATCATCTCTTGTCAGTTAAACAAAACAAGTGGGTGATTTTTGAAAACGAGACAGTGTTGCCAACTGCCAAATGTAGGTCCAAGATTTCCTCTAGATTAAAGAAAATTCCCCTCAAAAACAAAAATTTAAGATATGTAAATACATTTAAACTATAAGAAAAATTTGAATGAATTAAAGGCCATGAATCAAAATCACTATTTTTTTTAAATTTAATTAGTTTATTTTTTAAAACAAATTTCTTTAAATATGAAAAAAAAGTTCGTAACTAACAGATTACAAATAAAACGTGCTCAAAAGAAGTGTTAACATTTGCAACTAAAGTTTTTTTTTCTACAATTCGTCAGCGTCACATTATAGCCATGTTTTTTATTAATACAAATTGTACCGTACTTCTTTCCAACAGTTACTTGAGTCCGACACTTTATCTCAGTCGGTAGAGTCTCTCTCTGCCTTCGGAGCTAAGGTTCCCGGTTTCGAATCCCGGCATGGCCAAAAAAATTATCATTGGTGAAATGTGGATTTCCCCTTTCACAGTGAATAAATTAACGGCAGGAGGCCCCCGAGATACGCTCCAGATCTGGAAATATTTTAGAATTTTGGAGAATTCCTTGAGGTGGTGGCCTAAGGCCCAGGATGACAGTCAAGGTTGAATTCGAAGCTATTTTGCGAAATATGTCGCAGATTAGCTTGAAGCATATTTAGACTCCAATGTACGGAATAGAAAACGGGAAAAGAAAATGAGCAGTTCAACCTACGAAGCCTCTTGTTTATCTCCTGATAATACTTCCCTTATCCTCTGACTAGTATAAATACTCACTTTACCATTGGCACCTGGACAGCGTTGATTTGAAATTCAAAATTGCCCCTTTTTTTTGTTTCTTGTTCTAGATAACTTATACATTTCCTTCCACGGATTTTTTTATTCATCCTGGTAGGAAGACTTTTACTGTCAATTTACGTGAATAAACCAAATGGCCTGAGTTGTAAATGGTTAAAAAAATACTTCAAGATCAAAAACATGTTTGAGCCAATAAATACTCTTTCTAGAATTATTAAAAAAATGTTTGGTTTTTGTTTTAAATTATATATCCTTAAAACGTGTCGAATAAAATGTAATATATAAACATGGAAAATCCTATCTTGACTTGCCGTGACGTCACTGGTAGGAAACTTCCTCTAATAATTATCGCGTTAAACGATTAGATAGATATTTTACCATCCGATTATTTTATTACAAGTGAACGGGTCATACATACCCATCCATAGGTCATTCTGAGTGCAGATGGTACTGGGCCAATTCAGATTGTGCTCCAATCAAATGAATTGAGTGTAAGCAATTGAGGATTACAAGACATTGAAGGCTTCTGTCTTAGTTCTCATTCCCAAGGAGAGGATTCATAGTCGGAACCCTTTTGTAAACGCGTTTAAGCTTGTCAGCCACACACTACTATGCTCTGCGCCACTTCAACCGACCGTGTAGAACATTCCATGTGGAGGTCCGCCCATGTACCGCAGTCCATCCGGAAGGTTTCTTCCGTTTATTTGAAAAATGTCATAAAAAAGCGTATGTATAATCTTCACATGTTATAGTTAACATTGACCTTTTGTTTACCACTTTTCTCCTCTATCTTTAATTAAATCAATATACAATGAAAAACACAATAAAAACGTGCTGTTCGATGGTGATTATGTTGAGTTCTACCTCAATTTTAATTTAATTCTAGCTACCAAAATGAACAGTGAGAGTAATAAACAAAACGCTCACAATTCACAGCACAAGTGAATACGTATTGTATAGTACGAGGCATGCTGGCAATAAGGTGCGTTTAGACTATGCCTCTTTTCATGCAAAATGAGGCATGCAGCTAGGCGCACCGTAGAGGCACGTTGGGGCATGCAACTGCGTATGCCCCATATGTAGCTGTGCACCTAGCCGCAGGTAGGCGCAAGTGCTCCCCAAATATTTGTGGAATATGTTGCAACACTCTTGCCTCACAGTCGTTAGAGAACTGTTAAAATGTATCGTCGTTTCTTTTTTAGCTGTTATGTGTAGGGGTTATTTTTCGGGAAAGTGTTTGTGTTGTGTTTACCGTGATGAAGTGGAGTGCTGAAAAAAAATTGAATTTATAAATAACTATCAGATCCAGCCATTGTTGTGGCAGTCATCACACAACGACTATAAAAATCGCGTAAAACGTAGGTACGCAACACTCACTAGGTGAAACATACGACATTGATTCTAAGGCAGTGTTGAACAAAATTAAGAGCTTTCGTCCATAATTTCACCGATAATACTTGAACATTAAGAAGAAAAGTAAAAGTGGTATGTCTGTTGATGAGACTGTAACTTCACCCCATTCACTAAACGGCAGAAGGTACTTTTTTTTAAACAACAAGAAGAAGCGATGGTATCTGATGTCTATCAGTTTATGAAACTAAGGTTGGCCAGTGTACTATTTTTGGTGATTTATTAGCATCTAAGCTATGAAGTTTGACTCCCTCGGTACGACCAATTGCTCAGCACATTTTGCTATCAACACTGTTGGAGTTTGAAATGCAAACTGACTATCCAGTTAAGCACAACCCAGTAGATAACAATGCAGTAACAATTCTAAATAAATTTCCTTCATCTACTAGCTACGGCTTCAACCAGCAAGGATCTCTTCCACAGCATTCACGGCAACCTGGTCCCAAGTCATTGTCAACTAAATATCCACAAATACCAAATTATCTAACTCGTTACACTGACGATTCAAGTTTGGATTCATATCCTTATAGCGAGGATATCTTATAGGCTTAGGACTATATGATTTAATTTAGCACCAATTTACTTAGTTACTTCTTTTGTCATTCATGTCATACTTATTTGTTTAAAATAAATTAATTTTAAACATTAACAGTAGATTTTAATTATAGCTTACAACACAATATTGGTTTGTTCCAATTACATTTTTAATTATTTATTTCATATACTACTATAAAAATAATCAAATATTTATATAGTAGTAATAAATTAATCTACAACTTTGTACTAAAGTCATTGCAACATTTTCTAAGCTCACCTTCACATAACTATACAGTGCCTTGACGATGGAATCATGACTGAAATCGATGACAACGTTATTTTAAACTGGTACATCAAACTCTGACAGCTGTCACCCGGTGCCAAAAACGAAGAGTACCAATAATCGTGTATGTCATCCCTAAATGTAGTCTCTTGTTTTGAAATGTGTGGTTCAACCATACTCAACAAAATATCAAAATCACTAGGGGGCATTCTTGTGAAGTTATTAAACAAACAACCTCTGATAGTATTCCTGCTCTTAATGAACGTGATTCTAGAAACTGATTCGTCCAGAGCTCACGACACTTTCGTTTCTTTTGACGACGTAAAATAACGATAGCTACAGCGACGCCTGCAGAAAGTACTTCCCGCGACATCTCCAACGCATGGAAAGAGATGCAAAAGTATAAACAGGTTGGGTTGTATAAGGCAAGAGGCAAGACGCACCGAAAGAGGCATAAGTCTAAACGCACCTTAAACCAATGCACACACGCAATGGCGTGTTGTGGAGTGTTGCAAAGGAGTAATACCTTGTTAAAACTGTACCCGTGATATGATCTCACCCACGTGGACTCTACTTGACCAACCATACTTATTCTCTGCTCTGCATGCTTACCCTCGATACCTGACCAATGAGAGTTCTACTGAGGGATGTGAACAATTCACAGGAACAGTTTAGACTAGCTTTGCTTATCCTGGCAACACTCCACGTCAGGCCACTGCAACCAAGTGGTGTCAGAATGACACGAAAGCGCGATCCTCCCGTGGTTCGTTATGTCTACCACCGCACACACAGGCGCGGCGTGGCGAAAGGAGAACATTTTTCTCCAGAAACCTTGGTACCTCTAGCACGTAAATTCCGTGCGCCACACGCTGGTGGGCGTTGCACCATTTGATCTCCTAAGAAGCAGACAACGGAAATTTCTTCTCGGCGGCGCAGCGCTCCCTAGTGGACGACAAGCTTTATCAACGCATATAGCAGCGGGTAGAAGGACGGAGATAACTTTGCATGGCTGGATTGCTAGAATAGGGGCACCCTGTTTGACAATGGCATGCTATCTCTTTATTTGTACTCGACGTCAGGGGGTACCTAGTGCAAACAAAATTATGTAAAACTTTTCAGACACCCAAGGTCATACTTTAACATCAGATTTCATCACTCTTGCGTTAAACCGGACTTCGGATGAAGGGTAAATCGGGGTTCTAATCTCGGTCGCGTGTCTGAGGATGTTTTTTCATAAATTGTTTCTCAATCTCACTCCGTTCCCTTGTACGCAAATTTGGATACATTTTCTCTCATTTGTACCTTCCTCATTCCACTTACATTAGCGTAATCAACGTAATATAGGTGCTTGAATGGGTAATGAAAAGCTGTAAAAAAAACTTCAATAGTTACAAAACAGACAGAAGGAATTATTCTTTTGACATTGGTGTGTAGTCTTATCTCCCCTTTATGGCATGTAGTCTCGTTACCTCCCCTTTATGGCATGTAATCTTGCTCTCTGCACTCCACAGCATGTAATCTCGTTCTATGTAATGTAATCTCATTGTCTGCACTCCGCGGCATGTAATCTCGTTCTATGTAATGTAATCTCGTTGTCTGCACTCCACGCCATGTAATCTCGTTATTTGCATTCCACGGCATGTAATCTCGTTCTATGTAATGCAATCTCGTTGTCTGCACTCCACGCCATGTAATCTCGTTATCTGCACTCCACGGCATGTAATCTCGTTCTATGTAATGTAATCTCGTTGTCTGCACTCCACGGCATGTAATCTCGTTCTATGTAATGTAATCTCGTTGTCTACACTCCACGGCATGTTATCTCGTTCTATGTACTTCACGTGAGGAAGTCCCAGGTGCAGGCATAACAGGTCAAACTCTGCAAACGAATACCAAGGCCATCATTCACATTTGATAATTAGCGAAGGATGGGAAAAGGGGCAGCTCGTTCTTTTAAAATTGGCCTACGCTGTGTGTGTGTGTCCTGAATGTGCGGAGGTCCCAGGTGCAAGTAAAAGTGTAAAATCAGCCGGGGAAACGAACGAAATAACACCGAGTTCGTCCTTGTCCCTCCCGGACCATTACCGAAGGCAGTAGCAGATGCTTATCGCAGTAGGAAGTGAGGCAGGTGCACACTGTACATGTATTATCATGACAATGAGACGAGGAGGAGAGAGGAAGTGGAGGGGGCAGAGTTCACAGTCAGTGGCGCGCGACCGCTGTCGGCCACCTGGCCCGCGGACATCTCTCTCTAACCTGCAGAACAAGATCCTACTCCCTGCAAGGTCGAGCCACGTGGCCAGGGAATGTAACCTAGTGTATAGAATGTTACTATGGATAAACTAGTGTAGAGAATGTTATTATAGATAAACTAGTGTATATAATATTATTATAGATAAACTAGTGTAGAGAATGTTACCATAGAGAAACTAGTGTAGAGAATGTTACCATAGAGAAACTAGTGTAGAGAATTTTACCATATATAAACTAGTGTGGAGCTTGTTAACATAGATAAACTAACGTGTAGAATGAGGTCACATGCTCTAACGCGTCACTTTCAAGTTGTACTGGATGGCCACAGATGGGGGGGATTGAGATTTAATCCCAATCAGTAGTATTGTGGGTTTTTCCCTAAGTAGTTTTCCACTCTCCTTCTACACAAAAGTGGGTGCATCACCATTCAAATTATAGCTTCCTCATCTCTCTTCCATCATCGCAATTAATGTATGCGTATAGCCCGAAAGTGTAATGTGACTTATGAGATTTCCCAGAAACATTGTAATCCCTTATTTCCACTCACCGCCCCTCTCCTCTGTCATACCTATTGTCCGGCAGTTTAAATTACCCACAGCTGCACGCCCATACCCCATTTTACTGTACTGATTTTACCACTGATCAGTGCAGACAATGGTTTCCTAAATTTATATTTTGTTCAAAATTGTACTTTTTTTTTAGATGCGAGTGCTGAGGAGGAAAAGGGGGTTAGAGAACGTTAAGATAAAGAAAGAAATGGACAGTCGACATTTGCACAGGGTAGTAAAACATGTACTCTTCGTTTATCATGAAAGGTAGTAAGCTTACCTTATATTCCGTTCACGATAGGTTTTTACCTGGATGACAGTTCGAAAATCAAATGTTTAAGTTTTGGGTTGCCAACACTTGTAAAAGATCACAGTTTTGTTATAAATGTAAAGATCTTTAATTACCTGTTATATATTACAACATAATTAAAAGTACTTATTTTTCGTTTTGGAACGTTACTGATTTTGTGTAATATAGTGCACACATCAATATATTTTAATACAGGCATAGTATTTACTTGGAAAATAGAAAATTGTTGTCATTTTTTACATACAATAAATGATTTTATGTTTATTTTATCGTATTTTGAAATATTTAACTAAATAAAATATATTCATCAACTGCGTGTCTGCATCATTGTAAAAAAACTTGTTTACCGTTATGTTCAATCATATGGTTTAGATTCGTTAGTCGCCATTTTAAAGATATGTTCGTTAAAAGTTTTTGTGAAAGTGGTGTTAGTATATTTTTTAAGGGGAATAAAACTATAAATAAACTTTGTGTCCAACCTCAAATAAATATATAAATAATATTGGCCTAAATTACTGTGGTTAACTATCACATTAATATATTACCATCTGTTTTCATTACAGTGATCCAAAGTGATAGATGTCAGCTGTTGGCGTAGTCATATATTAGGGATTACTTTTAGTAACATTTCGAGCTGTCATCCAGGTAAACTTAAACTTAACGTAAACTTATACATGGTTTCACTATGGAGAAGCTTATTAGCTAGGGCTATAGTGTAATTCATCACGGAAAGACGATCATCATGTGATCTGCAGATGTCCCTTTTGATATATACAGTGTAACGATACTGATTTGGACCCCTCTCATATATTAAAAAAAGTCATGGATAAAGTACATTTTTCTTTAAAGTATTGAATGTAAAATATCCTTTCAATACTTCATCCATGAAGAGTCCCGCGCTTTTGAGAAATAACGTCAAAGGATTGCACAATTAAAACATATTTTTTCTTTCAAAAGTCAACTCCGCACTATTTACCAAAAAAAAAGCAAGTGACGCTAGCTCCCTCTACCCAATAGGAAGCTTGCCTTCATAACACCTGTTGCCAGGACTCTTTCGATTTGTTGGTTCTGACACTGGTCACGAGTGGTCCAAAGGGCAAAGGATAGGTTATATATAAGCTGCTTGTGCGTATGAACACACAGAGTGCCACTAACTGAAATCTGTAGTTCAACTAAGCTGTATCATATAAACTTATATCTATCTACATTGCCGAAGATAAAATAACTTTTATAAATCGAGTGTAACATTAAAGGTCTTATTTATTCAGTTAAAATATACCACACAATTCCGTATCAATATAATTGGCACTCGATCACGGGGCTATAAATACTAACTATCTCACAATATCAAAATACCGTACCGTTTTAATTAGTTCTCGATCACGGAGCAATTATCAGCTGATTAAACAGTATCACTTCAATCGGCGCCCAACGCCGACCAGTAGCCATATAATCGACGTCCAACGTGGACCGATTAAATCTAATATCTTTATAACAGTAATATCAATACATATAGAATTGTTTGACAGCAAAAATGGGTTTGTACTTTCTTAAAGGCTCTTTCTATGAAAATCGAGTGGTGGCGGATCATTTTATTGCCTCTTGTCTTTCTTTTCTCAACGCAGCCGCATCATCAAATTCTTTCCGCTTACACCTGCCCTGAACGCAAGAAAGTGCTCATATTCTTTTGATGTCTGGACGTCCATCTCTGATACACACAACCAAACCATTCCTTCAACTTTTACCTTCATGTCCATGAAAACGTATTCTTATCGCATCATAACAAAAGAGGCTGTTCAGACACACACACACACACACACACCTGACAATTGTGAGTGTAGAGTATGTTCTCTCGTAATTTCCAAGTATCCACCACGCCATAAAGATACGAACATTAGCCCCCCTCCCCTCCTCGTACCCACAACACTCCAAACGATGAGTCACCTTCACCACGACAGGTCACTTCCCAAAAGGGTCCTCCTTCCACCAGGACTTTCCATCTGCTTGACCCGAATAGTGACATCCTGGACACAAGGCTAGGACAACCTCGCTTGTACCTACCTTTTTAGGGCAACGCCGATAAACAATAGGCTTCTTGGTGGGAAAAACCATATTCGACAAAAGTTGGACAGAGTTCTTTAGATGTCGCAGTTGTTGTTCCGTTTTGTCTTCGACACATTTCTTTGGTTGTTTTCTTGACACGTATTTACATCACAACCAAGGATACATTTTCATTATTGAGAATATCCTGCGTGTCGTTTATAAACTGGTGTTTCGTTCTACCATAGATCACAGATAAAGTAAGAGTATAAATCCACTCAGAAATGGTATATTTGACACTTTTCAAGGCAAAATTTGTAGGCTCTTTCTGACTCGTTCATTTTACAAAGCTCTATTAATATATAGGCTATTTGCCATCAACTCAGAAAATGTTGACTTTATCAAATATTATTCCAATTAAAGGTGGTTTATTTTTTAAAGCCCCCAACTTTTCAATGAAATGTTATTTCGTAGCTCTAAGTCTAAGGGTTGCAGAGATATAATACAATTTGGAAATGTCTGTCAATGTAAAGTAACCTCAAAGATATTTCCATTGGAAAATGAGATGCACTATTTGGTTTTAAATACTAAACAATGCCTAGATACAAATTTTTAACCAAAATCACTAGTTCTGAGAAATAACTTCTTTTTTTTCCACCCTTAAATAAACTACCTACCCTTAAATTTAGGGTTTGATATCTAACTCCAAAAACTGATGTGGGGAACCTTATGGTTTCAGCTCTAGTCCCATTAACACACATTGACAACATCCATCAAAATCTCGAACTTTTTTTTTTTTTTACAATTACAATACTTTTCCTCTCTCCGAGAGGCTGAGGCAAAGTAAGAGCTGCGCGCCCCTTACAAAACAAAAAACAATGACATATTGACCTCTTTAAAACCAACTTTTGACGCCAATAACAAAAAAATAATGATTTTTTTTTTGTTTCGCTGAGATATTGAGGCAATCGTCTTGGTCAGTGAGAAAGCATCATTCGCTGTCAGGCCCATGACTTAAAATACAATGATCTGTGTCGTTTTCTGAAACTACTTTTATATTCTTAATAAGCTTATACTCTCTTTCACCTTTCACCTACGACCATCCTTTGTCACGTCAATAAGAAAGAGGGGAAAGAAAACTACGAAACTTCTTATCTAAAGATACAGCGGAAAATTCTCTGATAGTTCTCAAATATAGGTGGGGTGGAAACAAAGACGATCTATGCAGAGGAAAGTGATGGACAACATTTTGAGGTTTCTCTGACGTCGGATGGAGCTCACCTCAGTGACATTATCTTCAAAAAGTGAAAAAGTGTAATATGTAGCTTGCTTTTATTTGACGAGCGAATATTTACTTTTAGATTAAAGTGTTATTTTCAAGTTACTAAATCCTCTAGTTGTTTCGGCTCAACCCTGTTTATTAAATTGTTATGTTGTGAGCCTATCAAAATATTACTGTATTTGTTAAAGGAAGGCTAGATCTATAGCCTTTTTTCATCAAGACTAGTCTCCAAAATATGACTAAACAGTCGTTTGAAATGAACAAATGTCACATCCTCACATATTTGTTTCTATTAATAGAACTCAAACTATAGGTTTGTTAAAGATAAATAACCCTGTTGGAACCTTTTGAATTTATTTTGGCGTGAGCCATATTTGGAAATAACGCATTGTATACTTAAATGAGCTAGAATTGAACCTCCGCAGGGAAATTTCTTGTTTACTGAGGCTGTCCCATTAAGGTGTGGCCGGAGGGAGCGCAAGTGATTTTACAGTTTTTATGCATTGCATTTTCTTAGCCAAAATAAATCAAATATTTTTCCAGTAGCAACATATAGTTTAGTTTTCTGCACATGCTAATATCAACAGACCTTGAATATCTGTCAAGGGTGTCCTGGAATTTTGTCAAAACTTTTTAAATAAAGAGAAAATGCTTTGACAAAATTCTAGGATACCCTTGACAGATATTCAAGATCTTATGTTTCTACTGGAGAAATATTTGATTTATTTTGGCCAAAAAATTTAAAGTCTATAAAAACTATAAAAATACTTGCGCTCCCTTCAGCCGCACCTTAAGTTTGTAAATATAATAAGGCCCTTGAAATTTTAAAAGATTTATTTTAGTAACAAGAAAAATCTTGTTTTCTAGTACAGTCGATACTATCCTGTGTATCAAAATAAATCACTTATATTCCTAATCAATCAGTTCATGTTTTTTTTAAAATAACCAATCTAAGAGAAATATAGCTACTCAGCAGATCGGAATGTATGGTCAGCATCTGCAAACTTCTTTTCGGAGATCACTATTATTATTATTATTTTATACTTAACGTCTTAATACCCATCCAGGCTGCACGCATGTAACTACACTTATGGTATAAACAAGCTAAAATGTATATGAAATGTACTTGCATTTGATGCGAGGGGGAACTATCCTAGCGTCTTACTACCTGCGTGGAAGGAGATTGGGAAACCAACTAGGAAAAACCACTCTCTGACACCGATCTCCTCGTCGCCAGAAAGTCAGTCTAACACGAGAGTGACGCCTTAGACCATTCGGCTACAAAAGTTGGTAAAAAAACTTAGCATATTCGGGCGGGATTTGAAGACCAACCTCCTCATCAGCAGACCAAACGAGCCTGATATTTAAATCTACTTGTCACCCCCAGTGACAGTTTTAATAATATCACTATAATTATTATAATCACGAAACAGTTTTATTTTCATGAGCATATGGTTTAATATTCACCCCTTCCCCAACCCGGTCTAATTATAAACCCTTCCCCGGCAGTGGTTGTGAATAAATTTGACTAGTTTATGCGGTAATTCAAAACCTTTTCCCCCTTTTTCCGCCTCTGCGGCCTTTGTAACGACCTTGGAAGACACGTGGGATGAGACACCCTCGAAGAATGATGACGTGTACATAGTACTCTCCCAGGAGGGAGGGGGATCAATGGAGGGTAATTAACTTACATTAATGCGTAAACTTGTATTTTGAAAGAATATTCAAACAAACATCCGTCTTAATGATTCGCGTCCTTTAAATAAGAGTTTCTTAACCTTTTCTCGTGCCATGTACCACTTTGACAGTCTGGTAAAGTCTGGTGAGGCATATGTTCCCCTTTGAAAGTCTGGTGAAGACTATGTAACCCTTTGCCAGGCTTGTAAGGCCTATGCACCCCTTTGACAGTCTGGTGAAGACTATGTACCCCTTTGAAAGTCTGGTGAATACTATGTAACCCTTTGAAAGTCTGGTGAAGACTATGTAACCCTTGACAGTCTGGTGAAGACTATGTAACCCTTGACAGTCTGGTACAGCCTATGTACCCCTTTGAAAGTCTGGTGAAGACTATGTAACCCTTGACAGTCTGGTGAAGATTATTTAACCCTTTGTCAATCTGGTGAGGCCTATAGACCCTTTTGTTAGTCTGGTGAGGTCTATGTACCCCTTTGACAGTCTGGTGAAGACTATGTAACCCTTGACAGTCTGGTGAAGATTATTTAACCCTTTGTCAATCTGGTGAGGCCTATAGACCCTTTTGTTAGTCTGGTGAGGTCTATGTACCCCTTGACAGTCTGGTACAGCCTATGTACCCCTTTGAAAGTCTGGTGAAGTCTATGTACCCCTTGACAGTCTGGTGAAGATTATGTAACCCTTTGTCAATCTGGTGAGGCCTATGTACCCCAAAGTTTAATTCTCCTTCCTCTAAAAGAGTGTTTTCCAAACTGTTTTCAGTCTTGTTGCCCTAACAGTGCCCTGGTCTAGCCAATGTACCCTTACAACTCTTCATAAAAAAAAACACGAACACAAATACCACGACAAAAATAAAGAAGAAAGGCTTATAAAATTCAATGGCATCTCGTTAGAGGAAATGTACCCCCATTTGTGTGGAAGGAGTTAGGAAAATAACCGAAGGAAAAAATTCCACTTCAACTTAACCAGGATTCACCTGTAAATCAGACTGGATCAGATTGACTCCTTAGTCCACATGCCCACCACTGCGTGCCATGTCGTTATTTAGCACCGTGATTAGAAAGTGTACGCTGAGCCACTTAATTAAAAAACACATCCCTATTAGGCGTTCGCGTGTTTGGAGGCAGGTTGAAGCAATGAATGACTCAGCGGGTTGCCTGCTATCAGGGCCATATATTTGCTATAGACATAACAATAGTGTCCCTCCCACCCATCATCATCATCATCATAGTCTGAGTCACCTGCGCATTCGCATGGAGACGATCGACAAGTTGAATCCTTAGTTTCCACGTTCAATGTCAGAAACTGTTAGACGAGCTATAAAACCACCAGGAAAATATTTAATTGGATATTATTAGTATGGTTGCTATTACTAGGTATCATTATGTGTTCTTTCTTTCGACAGATCCATTGCAATGTCCAAATTAAGTCTTTCAGCATGTACTATCAGCAAGCAGTTTCTAATTATTTTAAATCCTGAAACATCCTCTAAATTCATCCTTCCTCATCACTAGTACATTAACGTAATTAGTTCATATAACATGAACTGGTAGTAAGATGAGGTGTAATAAACCACACAAAAATATCTTTTTTGGGGTTCTCTTGTGTGAGCAGACCTTGTATTCATTGTACGTGCAAACCTTATTGTATTTCTGGTATGAACAGACCTAGTATTACTGTGGTGATCAAACCTTGTAGATCTTGTATGATCAGACCTTGTAGTTCTTGTATGATCAGACCTTGTAGTTCTAGTATGATCAGACCTTGTAGTTCTTGTATGATCAGACCTTATAGATCTTGTATGATCAAACCTTGTAGATCTTGTATGATCATACCTTGTGGTTCTTGTATGATGAGACCTTGTAGATCTTGTATGATCAGACCTTATAGATCTTGTATGATCAAACCTTGTAGATCTTGTATGATCATACCTTGTTGTTCTTGCATGATCAGATCTTGTAGTTCTTGTATGATCAGACCTTGTATTAATGTGATCATACCTTGTAGTTCTTGTATGATCAGACCTTGTAGTTCTTGTATGATCAGACCTTGTAGTTCTAGTATGATCAGACCTTGTAGTTCTTGTATGATCAGACCTTATAGATCTTGTATAATCAAACCTTGTAGATCTTGTATGATCATACCTTGTGGTTCTTGTATGATCAGAACTTGTAGATCTTGTATGATCAAACCTTGTAGATCTTGTATGATCATACCTTGTGGTTCTTGTATGATCAGACCTTATAGTTCTTGTATGATCAGACCTTATATATCTTGTATGATCAAACCTTGTAGATCTTGTATGATCATATCTTGTGGTTCTTGCATGATCAGAACTTTCAGTTCTTGTATGATCAGACCTTGTAGTTCTAGTATGATCAGACCTTGTAGTTCTTGTATGATCAGACCTTATAGATCTTGTATGATCAAACCTTGTAGATCTTGTATGATCATACCTTGTAGTTCTTGTGTGCTCAGACCTTGTAGATCTTGTATGATCAAACCTTGTAGATCTTGTATGATCATACCTTGTGGTTCTTGTATGATCATACCTTGTAGTTATTGTATGAGCAGACTTTGTATTACTGTGATCATACCTTGTAGTTTTTGTATGATCAGATCTTAAAGTTCTTGTATGATCAGACCTTGTATTAATGTGATCAGACCTTGTAGTTCTTGTATGAGCAAACTTTATATTACTGTGATCAGAACTTGTAGTACTTGTATGATCAAACCTTGTAGTTCTTGTATGATCAGACCTTGTTCTTGTATGAGCAGACCTTGTGTTACTGTGATCATACCTTGTAGTTCTTGTATGATCAGACCTTGTATTACTGTGATCATACCTTGTAGTTCTTGTATGAGCAGACTGGGGTGAGGGGACCCCGTAATGGTTGAGTGCTTGGACCCTGCTGTGTCCCTGTAAGAATGGGGCGTGTCATCACATGTGGCATCAAGTGGCCCCACAGCTGGGTCTCTCTTCATCCTCCTCTCCAGACAAGAAACTACTGCTGCTGTTTCCTGACCTTGGAGAGCACTGGGAAGAATCGACAACCCCTCATCATGGCCAAGACGCTTCAAACATTTCTTTTTTTATATTGGCACCAACACCCAGTCCCCACAACCACCAATTCATAGCTGTGCAAGGAAAAACCCTAAAATCACAACAAATATATAGAATAGAAAATAAGAAAAAGGTAATTTTAGAGAGCAAGACAATGCTGTCAAGGCGAAACTAGTATAGTAAGTGTTTTGATTTTGCTACTTTAGAGTGCTGACCGGAAATAAGCAATTTGATAAACATTTATTCAGCGTTTAGTAGTTTAGATGTGGATAAAGTGTGTGAAGAAATGAACACGCACGCTATGAAGCACTTCAAAAAAGAATGAGCTGATTTAATCATCAGCGTTATTCATCTATACGTGAAAAAATTAATTACCTTTTACAAGACAAATTTCATTTACATAAAATATTAAAAAAGGTACAGAAAAAGCAGCAGAAATTGCAAACCATAACATAAAAGAGATCAAAGATATTATAGGATTTGTGCAGTAAAATATTACTGTCTTTCCCCTTTTCCTTTTTCAAATTGTGCAGCTCTTTGCTTTACATTTACATGCATTTACATACTTGTCAGTGGAAAAGGGAACGTGTCATCAGCAGATAAACAAGAGGCCTCGCAGGGTGAACTGTTCATTTTCTCCCCTCTCTTTCTATTTCGAACATTCAGACCTAAAATATGATAGTGCTCAGAACGCTTAAGTGCGTCAAGTTCAGATAACACCCGCTTCACAAAATAGAGCTTCCATTCAAGCAGCGTTGAGCTTGAAGATAGCACCGCCAATCATATATTGAGATGATCATTCTTTGACTAATGTACGAAATGTCCGAATTCATCGTAGGAGAAAGTTGATTTTTTTTTTTTGTGGGTGTAAATTTATAATGCACGAAAAGTGCAGAGCTACCAGAAAGTCGAGGATGGGGTTTGTTTGTACCCTTTTTTTTTTTTTAAGAGAGCCCACGAGCGTTCACGGATTGCCCAACCAGGCGGAAGAGAACAGAGAGAGAAGCATGTAAATCGTCCCTCCACTCTTCTGCGGTAGCAAGCAGAGTTTTTTTCCAAGTCGTGGATGCTTGAGGGAACTTGATTATTGTGCAAGCAGATGTGATGTGTGTGTGAGAGAGAGAGAGATGAGTAGGGTCTCACAATAGGCCTACCTACCACTATGTTTCGAGGAGTAAAGCTCCCGAAGGAAGTGAAGGGGAAACGTATGTAGACATTTTATCGTACTTGTCAATAACAGAAGCTTTCGCGCGGGTCTTGACACGAAGAGAAAAAAAAACCGCCGCTGTTATTTCACTGGACACAGCGTGGGATGTTTTTGGAGGAAATATTGAAATTTGTTTTTTGTTAAAGGAGTGACATGTGTGTGTGTGTGTTTTTTTTTCCATACACACGTGACTTCATATTTTAATTGTGTAACGAAACTGTCCGATGTCCAGACAAAATACAACTTTCGCTCTAGTTGCTGCTGAGTGAGAAGCTTTCAACAACAACAAAAAACCCTCACAATATTAATCCGCTCTTCTTACCTTGTCAGAGTTAATTACGTTATATTATATTCACAAGGGCTGTCAACGAATTTATATAAGGGATGAGAAAAAGAAGGATTTCTTAGCGGAAATATACCCTTATAAGAGGGAGAGAGATAATGTTAAAATCACAATAAAAATGTATGTATTGAAAACTAATGCCAGTGTATTTGTCCTGGGGTTGAATCCCAACCTTCAAGTCAACGGCAATACGAGTCTAATGCCATAAACCATTCTACCACACCATTCCACGGTCCAACGTGGTTGTTTGTTGCGTTGTTTTAAGCTATGGCTGAGCCTACACATAAATGCACCTTTCTAAACAACAACAAAAATGTGTCAATATTGAGCTATAACGACTCAAAAGTATATACACTTTAGTAAAAAATACCTACACCAGTAACTTTTTCTTCATTTTTGTATGTAGAGCTTAGAGATGGGAAACGGAAAGTTTCCCATGGGAAATTTTCAATTATTATTTTCTGTTAATTAATTTAAACACATTAAATGGATAATAATAATTAGTGATATTGATAATAGTAGTAATAATAGTAGTAATAGTATTAGTAGTTAGAAACACCTGCCTCGGTGGCCGCACGGTCCAACGCGCTACTCTCGCAATAGACTAGACTGCCGATGACAAGGAGATCGGGGTTGGATTCGGGTGCACTAAGGGAGGTTTTTTCTAAATGTTTTTCCACTCACTCTCCACACCAATGCGGGTGCAATTCCTGTAAATTCAACCTTCCTTTTCCCTAATACATTAGTATAATTAGTACATAGGCGTATAGCCCGAACGGGTAGTAAGATGCGGTTCTAAAAAAACTAGTAAAGAAACAAATGAATGTGAGCCTTTGTAGATCCGTTATTTTCAAAAATCATACTTTAATTTCTTATCATCAATAAGTTAACTTAAATAATTTTAGGGTTGGCCCAATATTTGTCTCTCCCCCTATCCTCCGTGCTTCCTAACTACCCCTCCCCCCTTATATAACCCACTCGTCTCTTAACACACTATATTTTGAAGTATAATAGGCTCTAGGTGTCACCTCCACAATTTACATCTTCCACCGCAAGCCGCCACTGTGGAAAATTTACCGATTCATAATTACTCGGAAAATTTTCATCTCTAGTAGGGTTCCAATATTTTTTGTGCTATTACCTATTGCGTGAACAGAAATATTTCATTTAAAACTTTTTGCTAAAATATTTACTAATTAATTAATGGCAAAAATACTGATATAAAAAAATCGAGATATATTATACAGTACGGTAATTCTCGCCATTTTATACTAATTTTTTTTCTGTGTCATCCTAATATAAAGTATTAGGTTTGGAACTAAAATAATTTGGATACAATTATTTGCTCGGAAGGGAAAAAAAATTGTTATAAAAATAGTTAAAATATATTTTTTTAGATAAATTTAAAAAAATATTGCATTATTAACAAAATTAGACTCACACACAGAATTTTGTTTCCTGACTGTTTTAATGTAACACTACATACAAGGATATCGTAAATGTAGGCCGGTTTTATAAACTCCCAGCCTCATAAGTAAGTCAGTTT
>CABFVZ010001014.1:0-13503 GCA_902151445.1 Timema monikensis
TGTCTATTTTGAGAAACACAATGACTTCTCAAGGTGAGTGGAGGTTATTGCTCGGTTCGTCACCCCCAGAAGGTAATGACCGGGGGAGAAACCCAGGATGAACAACCCCGGCTCTGGGGGGAGGGGTGGGGAGGGAGAATCCCCGTGCTCTGGAAAGTGAAAGGGTGAGTTGGTCATCAAAAGGTGGCGTGCCCCTGCTGGAGATGCTTGCGTCATTTGCTAGCGGTCAGCCGAAGGAGAAAGACTAAAATCGTGGAGCGCGGGGCCCGGGTGGCTCTATGCTTCAACGCCTAACAATCATTAATAATTAATCAGCAAGAACCAACATGTCCGGGTCCCCCACCCGTGCACACACACAGTGTGCAACTGCCAGCTGTTAGAGAAGGATATCAACCAGTGTCTCGCGTATCCCCTGATACACGCATGCCACAACGCCCTAAAACTCCCTACCAATTAATTAATTAACAACCAACATGTCTGGCGTATTCCAGCAATAAATAAAAAACTCCAACACCTCTATCCTACCAATTAATTAATTAATTAATTTACAATAATCAATTAACGATAATTAATTAACAATAATTAATAATCAAGAACCAACATGTCCGGGGTTTGCTGGCTGTAGGGGAGGGGGAAAACCAACAGCCAATCAGAGGAAAGTAGGGCACGGGAAGGAGGGGTGGGGAAGGATGTGATCAGCCAATCACAGAGACGGAGGCGGGGTCACGTGACCAAATCCAACCTATCAAAACAGTGGGATGACAGGACATCCTAGCTACTATGGTAGTAAAACTTCCCCATAAATACAAACTTCAATTACGAAAGAATTTAACACAAACGTAGATAGCAAACAATGGTATTTTACAACCAAATGCCCTCAACCATCCTTCTACAACTTCTCACCGCTCCTCAACAATCACTATTGCGAGAAACACAAGTATATTATAAACTAGCAGAACGTAGAACACAAGGCCTTAGCTAGAGGGGTTGGGGGTTCAACCACCGCCATCCCCCCTAAATTTGACAAAAAATGTACTGTCTTGTTTATGGTTTGAATAAAACAATAAATTGTTCATTATTCATGCAACAAAAGTGATTACCTAAAACAAAATATTGAAATATTGAAGTATTAATGAATGTAAGAAGTGCTGTGAAAGTGGGTAAGTCTTTGAGATTCGTAAATATCAAAATCTTTAGCTTAAAATCTTTTCGAGTAGTTGTAGTTCCAAGAACACATCGTAATTGAATCAGCAAATAAATAAAAATCAGCTATTTAGAATAGGATAAGTGAGTTGAAAAAGGTGGGGGGAGGAGGGGGAAGGTCAAGTTATCAACCCCCAAATGGTTGAAGTTTGCGAAAATATATGCATCACCAGGTTGATAACAGCTTGTCTGCAGATAAAGTACATGTTATAAATATTGTGATGAGTGAATGCTTTTAATTTTGCGAGTTTGGTGTGGAGTGTAGACTATACTAATTTGCTTTTCTACGTTACCAAGTTGTGGATTCCAGTCAAACGAACAAATTAATCTATATTATCGTATTTTGAAAGAAGAGCCTTTTATAAAATAAATTCATGTTTGGTTGGCAGTAAAAATTGATGATGATAATATCTTTCAAATGATACTTTTGTAACTGTAAAAAAAATGTATTCCTATCTGAATAGGACTGTCGTCGGAATAGCTGGGCCACTACCCATGACATAAGCAGTCCCATCTCCCACCATCCTCCACCCATCCATTGGTCCCTATTTTCAATACTTCTACCTAATAGATATAAAAGTCAAAGTCTTCAATACTTTAGTTTAAGCTAGTAATGTCTTTTCTTAGAAAGGTGTTCAAATTTGGACTATGTGGGTAGGAGTTACTGAACCTTTTCTATAAGCACACATTTTTAAATCTCTAACTTGATTAAAGTAAAAAGAAACTATTTCTAGAATTATTTAGGTTTGGTCCATGGTGGTGGAACTTTATTAGTGTAGAGTGGGAGGGATTAACCAAAAAGTAGTTTTGAGGAACTTGCCCACATGACCCCTTACCTAAAGCTTTCCGGGGGTCTTCCTCTCCTGGCAAAAGCTTGTCAATTGGATGCAACTACTGGAGACTTCCTTGTCTGGAGTTTGATTTGGGAATAACCTCCTCTAAAATTTATTTGAGGTGGTCCAGAAGTTTGTTTTTAACCATATTATATTCTAGAATTTAAGGGGGGAGTGATATAAATCTAAAGGAGGACATATTTACTCCTGGGGAAAAACTATTTTTATGGGGGAGAACCCCTCCACCTTTATTTAAGACGTGATAAATGTACATTATTGGACTTGGAGGGAGAAGGCATTATGTAATTTTCCAAATGTTAAACAAATTGATAGCACTTAAAGTATTTAATTCCGGCTATTTATTAGCTTAATAAATAATTCTAAATAATAATAATAATACTCAGCACCACGTTTTACTACCCGTTCTGGTTATACGCTTAAGTACTAATTACGCTAACTGGTTAAGAATTGGGAAGGTTGAATATAGAGTAAGTGAATCCGCATTTGCGTGGAGGGAGAGTGGAAAACAATTAGGGAAAAACCACCCCTAGTTCATCAGAGTGAGATTTGAACCTTTATGGGCAACACAAAACCAGCGCGTTAGCTAACTACGCTACCGAGGCGGGTAATTCCAAATATCTTCTGAAATCATTTAATATTAGTAATTTTTCTTTGCCGGTGGCAGCTGGGTGTGATTCCCCACAAACCCCCACTGAAATATGGCCTAAGACAGTTACAAACTATATCCAAAACCTTAGCTCATAGCCCACACACTGGAGGGAAGCAAGTACTCAGATAAAATAAAATGACATCAATAGTGGTTAGTTGCGATAGAACAAAAAATTAGGAAACTATAAACTCTAATTCAGTATGTTATGAGTAATCTTAATTAATGTATTTATACACAAATTACTAAGCATTTGAATGTTAAGAGGTAAGACATAATTTTCTCCAACAAAGTCAATTTCGCTCTCGTCATCTGAATTGTCCTCGAAGTCATCAGGAATAGCTTGCTGATTTTGCACGGAATCTTGCTCTGATATACACAATTCTGCCAAAATGTCATCATCAGTGTATAGATAATACATTATGATCACATCAACACTAAAGAAATTAAATAATCAGATTTAAAAAATTAAAAAATCAAAATACGCAATCAACTAAAAACTTACAATATCACTACACTGGGGCAATGAGTGCCCCAAAACCGGTTTATAGCGGAAGGGTGATGTGTTTCGAGTGGATAAACACGACAATTGAAAGACTGTCAAGGAAAAGAAAAGTCGTGGCCGCTAGAGGCAGTAAGGGCTGCCAACACAAATCTACAGCAAAACAAAAAATCAAGGTTCAAGGTTTAAGGAACTTCATATCCCAAGTCCAGGACATCTGAGACGGAATACTTCGGGAGACATTCGTGAGCCCCGTACTCTTCAGTCTGTGTGTGAAATACATTCCAAAGTGCTCTGACACCAGTTACCTTACGCGGATGACACGATTCTTGTAATGGAGTCGTAGATAAGGACGTAGTTTGGGAGGTTTCTTGACAGACACCTCCAACACGTGGATGTGTGGCTATCAGGAAGACTATTATTAACTTGGAAAAGATTACTACCGTAATCTTCACATTGAAGACAGGCCAGAATGACAGGTCATCCCCATTCCAGTTTTTGAAGATCAGATTAAATGAGCGGACAGTGCTAAGCAGGAGCTTGGGCTTAAGCTGGTCACTACTCTAACTTAGAATCTAAATTTGATGGACCGACTGGCCAAAAGTAGATGGAGACTTGCCTACACCCACTGTTGAACGAGTATGTTTATGATAAATGTTATGACGCTGTGCAAGCAGTTTCTAATTTCATTTCTCGATTATGTGTGTCCTACGTGGGGATAACTGGTGATCTCGCATATGTTCAAACTGAAGTTATTGTGTCTTAGAAACATTGCAGGCGTATCTTTTTACGTATTCAATATAATTTTGCCCCAAAAGTTAAGACTTGGCAATACCATGTATCAGTAATAATTTCCGGAAACTTGAGCAGTCCTACTACGACAAGGTACCAGATTTCACCAGTCTTCTCTTCAAGGATCTTGGGAACTATGTATTTGACCCGGAAGGGTTCCAATATTGTCCCAACGCCCTGTTTAGTCAAGTGTGATTTCGATAGCCATTGGTCAATATAAAGCTCTCACCAAGTCCCCAGAAGAGTAATGTGGGAGCGTATTCCTTTAAAACCCCGTGTAGATTAGATCTTACTTCATATTTTATTTACCAAGCCGTTCCTTTTAAAGTATACATATTAGATAAATGTGACAATCCATCATAGTGTGAACTACAGTGTCATTACAAGATTCAATTGGTTCCAAGTTTCCCTTTTGGAAGCAATTTGGACTAAAATCTAATTAGTTCAAGGAACAAATAGGATTTGTTAGGATTTTCATTCTCAACACAAGATTTAGGTAGAGCTTTTAACTTACTGTTCAAGCCCATCAAATGGTGCTTAAGTATTCTCACAACAACCTACTAGATGGTGTGTGCTAATTGAACTTTCAGCTTCATCCCTCTTTATTAATAAGCCTTAGAGACAATCTACGAAAGCAACGTGAACGGAGAATAAGAGGAAAGATCAAACATTCTAGACTACTTTTAATCCAAGGGGTTTTCCCTAGAAGAACTGCCGATGAAAACTAATTTATTTTGACCCTCGATGATCACTTCCTTTATTCCCCAACCTCTTATTCTATAAAAAAGAAAGCCTCAATTCTTACTTAAATTTAACCCTTCTTTGACGCATTTCTCGGATCTCCACACCACCAACATTCTCCACAATTTGTTGTATCCTTGCAATACTCTCCCCCCACAATCCTCAGTGAGTATCTAACTAACCCATTCAAACCTACGACAGTTTTCACTTCCACAAATCTAAATGGCCTCCTCTCCTGAAGATCTTCTAGAAACCCAATCAAGAAATTTGGAATTAACATATCTAAAAAACAGGAAATATACATCAGTGGCAAGGAATACAAGACCTAAGCCAATGCAGCCAAAATACGATCAAACAAATTAACTCCGTGGAGCCATAGCACATCAGTTTATCTCCCAATTTAATTTATCCCAGATGTCCAGAAAAACTTAATAGCTACTTTTGGGAGACACAAAATGAAATATATAATTAAGTTTCACTACGTATTAAAATTAAAATTATTTGAAAATCTTACTTTAGATAGTATAGTTCCCTCTGTAATAAAAAATATTTTTGGAAGAATAGAAAATATAAGCAAACGAAAGACCTTAGGTCCGATTTTAATAGGAATGAAATTTATTTTAAAACCGGATGTTCATGTTGTCAAAATGGCAGAAAATATATTAAAATAGTTATTGTATTTAAATTTTTAGTCCATTTAATGGAAATTTTCAGTAATTTAAAAGGAAGTAATATTGGAAGCTTTTGATATCTCTCTGGATGAACTTTTTTTAATAAACCAAATAAGAAATTTCTAGAATGCTATTCTTGAGTGACTTTCAATCATTGATGTTGGTTTAAAGTGGGCTTCTAATAAAAATCAGGTTTTAATATTATTATAAGCCTTATATCAAATAAAACATATAGTAGAATGACATAAAACTGCGTAGTGAAGCGATTAGGCTATATACGGTTGAGATTATTATATATTACCATAACATTGTTGACGATAAATGGAGACATAATCTACGTCTGGTCTCTACATCTCTGGTTGGAGGGCCAACTGGTATGAATCAGAGCTCTAGAGTTCAAATACATGCCCTGATTTCAAATTAACTGTTCACGAGTATCACAATTTTAAAATATTTTGGTGGACTTAAATAATGAGAAACTCCCCTTTTGGGGCGCTATTTCAACATATTGTAGATAATTGAATAATTATTTTTAAGAGTTTGTTTTTATTGATCCATATTTAGTTTAATTTCATTTAGTAACAAGGAAACTTTTGTGATAAATTAAAATTTCAAAACTTAGTTTGTACTAAGCCCCCAATTAAATTGTTCTTATTATTATCTGAAGTCTAGTTAGGCCTATAATTTTTATTATGTAACCAAAAATATATTATGAAGGAAGTTATACCTGCAATGATTAGTGGTTAAGTCATCCAACAGGCATGACAAAAAAAAAGTTTTACACAATATTTTTCTCTAAGTAATTTAAAGCTTTATTTTTTGTAGATGTTTTTAATATGATGACTCCAATAAATAACTAGCCTTGACATTGAAAAGGAGTAGTATAATACATTATTACACTAATGCTTTTGGGTAGGGGACAAATGTTGAACACACAATCCCCCTTGGTACGGCCCACAATTGGACATCTAATATGACGTCAGTGGAGTTAATAGTCACTGATGGATATTAATTAGATCTATAAGACAGGTAGGCGTAGACTACAGCCAAGTTGAGGGAGAAATATTTCTCAGTAATGTCATGAACAGAATTTCAGTTGAAACCCATGCAGCGAGTTTCCCAAGGGGTATCCTCCCTCCTCCCACTCCCCCTCTTGTTTCCTAGAACTTGCTCTAGCTAAAATATAGCGCTGGAACTCACTCCCCTTCATTTTGATAACAAATGACATGGTTCTATTTCACGTTTTCGAGAGAATGAGGGAGCGAATCCTGGAAAACGATTACACTTCCATTACATGATTCAAACGCGTTTTTTTTTCTTACTGTGGTACTGTGGTAGGTGACGTAGCAAATTATTGTGTGGAATTCGTGGAAATCTCGATCGGTAAGCCGAGGCGAGATAACACAAAGTAGGCTCTGGTATTCTTCACGAAGGGCGCGTGTGCTGCTCCCTGGGCTGTTGTTTTATTAGTATTAATTTTGTGTCCTCGTGATTCAAATCTTTATGTGGGTCATTATTTGTACGGCCTTGGAGAACTGCCAGCCAGCACTCACTCTATCGCATTCCTCTCAGTTATTGCCCGCCAAACCTATCCTCATGAGCTTGTGGTCAGGCTGTAGTAAAAAAAAGTATTTAACGCGCACTTTCTTTACTAACTGATTATATCAGCACACGACTTATACACTAATTTAATACTAGAACTGGCAAAATACGAAGTCATACAGGCGTTAATTTATCACTGTGGATGGGAGAGCTCCGATTAAACAATGCTAACTTTTTCAGCCATGTCAGTAATCAAACTCGGGGCCCTTACTTCAGTGCTTGGAGTCTAAATATAAGTCTTGATGGAGCTCGTTCAATGTCGAGCATTTCAAAACCGGATTCAGCATTGACATTTGGATTCATCTTTCACGATATTAAATTAGTGCTAAGCCCTTGACATTTATCTTCGTAAATTTCAACGCGTCATACGGGCTATACACATTTTAAATACGTTAATTAGGTGGGGGTGATGAATATGGGATTTAGAGAAAATGTACCCATACTTTCGTGGATATAGAGTGGAAAATCATTTGGGAAAACCACCCTCAGTATTCCGGGCAGAGATCCAACCCCGACTTCCCCATCATTACCCAATTGTACCATATGCTGTTGGCTTTTAGTTCATGTTGCCACCAACGGGGGCATCTTTGGAATTATTTCTTACTTCTTATTATAAATATATATATATATGTTTTAAAAATATATAATACATTACCTAGTACAACTAGCTTTTAATGCCATGTTTCAAAGGCTGAATTCGACTAATTATTTCAAAACAAATGTCAAGAACTCAAAACAGATGGATAAATAAAATCTCTATTTTAAAATCACTCATCTATAGTATGTCTTTAACTTATTAGTGTAGTATTTATATCCCTTAATCTTTTATTTTATAATGGTTCAACTTTTGTTTGTCTTTTTAAGATGATAATAAAAAAAATGCGAAATTGCCAGTTCAGATGAAGCAAGCTGTAAGTTGCTTTCGAAATCAAACTAAGACCTGTCTATAATCAATGACCACTTAGTTAAATTAGTTTTGGCCAAGAATGGATGAATAAGAAAGTCCGGTCTTTGTGTATTTTATCCAGACTGTCTCCAAATGAACAAATAACTGATACGTACAAGTTTAGTAAACATTCATAGGATAAAGACAAACTAAAAATATTACAAATACATTAAAAACATTTATAAAACTCTCAATAGTTTTGAAACCATTGATTAAAATTAACATTGGTCAAATACACAGAATAACCTACGTATATTTAAACTATCAAAAGAGAGGAGAAACCGGGAACGTTTTACTATTTATAAATTAATGTCTCAAATTTAAAAGTTTATATCATTTTTCAGATAGTCCTTAAAAAAATCTTCTTCGATCCAAACTTCTCTCTCATTTGGATAATTCTTACCATCCACCATTTCATAGTTAGAAAAGTCTTACTGTCTAACCTATAGATCAATTCATATAAATTTACCTGTACCGGTGTGTACATCTCTAGTCTAGATTGCGGCCAGGTGTTCTCAGGTTTTACCTATTTGGTTTCACCTCGATCCCTCCACACGAATGTGGGTACATTTAATCTTAATTAATCTTCCTCATCCATACCATATTAATGTAAATACGTGGATAGCTTCCCGTCCGAGCAATATATCTTTTAGTTTCTGTAATGATGTAGGGATGAATAAGGTAGAATCGGTAGGAAATGTACTCGCATTTTAATGAACAAAGAGTGGGGAGCCATTTAGTTAGTAAACACCCCCAATACACCCAGCCCGTATGCCCACCATAGTGAGTTACAACCACAATAATAATTTTTATAAAAACTTCAAATTCCTTTAAGAGGGATTTATTACAATTAATATATTTTCTTGCAATCTCCTATTTGCCCCATTCCACTAAAGGTAACATTCGCCTTATTTCCCTTCTCTATAACAAGTCTGGGTAACGTGTTGCTTGATGTTAGGCCTAAAGCTGGCCTCGGAGCGAATGATTCGTCTTCACTTACTTACCACATTATCATGTCCTATACACACAAACGATCATTTCATACTTAACTTAGTAGCTTTTATAAACTTGTACTGAAATCATTATGCCAATTATGATTAAGTCCATTCGGCCATTGAAGCGAGTAAATATCTTCATAAATTATATTACATTATTTATTAATAATAATAATATATAAGCCGTGTATTAGGGTAGTAATATTGGGTCAGATCCATGTGTTTATTTTTATTTTATTATTCCACTTAACCCGAATGGATCCCAAAACACGGAATATGGAGGAAAAAGTTATATAATCTTAAAATTATAAGTATACATTCTTAGTGCCTATTCATAAAATAAACAACGTAATATTAGAGAAAATTATATACAATAAACACCTATATAAATTGTTTGGAGTGTTTTTTTATGGTAGCTTAGAGCAGAGATTTAAACATAGTAAATGCTATGTATTTTTCTATAATTTAGAAATTTGCATAGAGCCGTTTCCCTTAAAGTAAGAAAATTTGCATTAAGCACTTCTTAAGTTAAAGTGTGTCTAATCTGGGTGACCTAAGAGTTGATTTAATATTTCTCCAATAGAGCCGGAGGGTAAAAAATTAATACTTGTTGAAAAAGGTAAGACAACTCCAGCATACAGAGTCAAAAATAGACTCCATTCACTTTACAAAAATTAATTTTCAATCCGACAGAATATATTGAGGACCGAGTATTATATGTATAATACACAGATACCTGATATTGAAAAGGGTGGCCTATGAGGGGTTAGGGCTAAGCAGGAGTTAGTTGTACCTTCAGTATCTGCCCAGCTTCCGACGACCTTATATATTGTCAGATTCAGAAAGGTAGACAATTTTTCACTTTTTATAAGGTTACTAAAGTTACTAAAACTATTTTCATATATTCTTGCGTCAAGTCATTTTATCTGTATATGTCACTTTTGATATATTCTATCAATACCAATAAAAATTTAAATTATTTAGTAATAATAGAGTAAAAATGATCAATTTTTGCCACTATAAAATATATTTGTATGTGCTAAAAAAGGTTTTCTCTTCAAACAATGAATGTGTACTAGATAGTTTTGTTTGGCTATTGGAATCCATATGATAGCTTAGCAACCAAAATTTAGCTTTTGGGATAAATATATAAATATTAACTTATCATCACTAGTCTACACTATTCATTAAACTAATAAAACTTTGAATTTACCCATCACACTATTAACATGCTGTTCTTGAACTGTCGTTTCCCATCTACTATCAATAAATTAAAAAAACTTGGTGTAAACGTAAGAAAAGAAAAAACAACTATAAGTATTACATTATTCTCACTATTATATGTGTGAGTTTATAGTATTAACAAAGATTAGTTTGTAAGTCATACGTATAAATTGTGCTGAGAAAATATATGTTAAATAAATGGTATGATATAATCGAATAAACTTTCTCATTTTGTGTATTAAGGTTTGGAACAAAATTTTCAAAAATAGGCTTTCAGTAAATTACCCTTAAGTAAGTTTTCCTCAGAAAAATAAACAGTAGATCTCGTTAATCACAATCAACACTCTAAGTGTCATTTTTCAGTTTAAAGAATATGATATTTAGATTTGGATATAACTAACAAATATAATAGCTTAGTTATTTAATACGTTCATTTTGTGAAAGCCAGCCTTGTACACTCGACCGGGATTCGATCTCCGACCTCCCTGTCATCATCAATCCATTCTATTGCAAGAGTGATGCCTTATTTCAAATATTTTAATATTACTAAAACTAGATACTATTTATACTTATCTACTTGATTTATTTTATACATTTTGTGTGATGACCTGGTGGTCTAGGGCTAAGGATTTGGACCTCTGTGCTGGGGTCTGGGGTTCAATCCTCGGTCCCGGCACAGATTTGTCTTATTGCCAAACCCTTCCTTCACCTCTGACAAGTTGTGTATTAATTACAACTTGTGAATGTGAGGAATGCCAGGCCTCCACCGTGGTTCAGATTCCACTTTAAAATGTAGTTCCTCCATTTCATCTCACAATCGCCCTAACATTACACATTAGCGTAAGTGCGTATAACCCAAACGGGTAGTAAGACGCGGTGCTAATAATAATAATAATAAAAAAATATACATTTTGTGTCTTTACTGCAAACTTTCTGAAAAAGTTGATTATATCAGCACATGGCTTAAAAACTAACCTAATACTAGAACAAAGAGACAACCCGGTCCTCTAATTGTTGAAGCTTGATATAAAAATAAAAAAATGAACTAATGGATTATTTTGCCTCTGACATTATTTAAAACTAAAATAATCGATATATTTTTATATTAATTTTAAGGTTAAAATAATGCATGCAAATTTAAATTGATGATTCATCCTATAATCTATTTGTAGGCTATAATTTGGTAATGTGTATGTTTGTTTTCACATCCTCTAGAAGCCCCTAGATGACCCACAAGGCCGAAACTCTGCAAACTTGAATTATAGACCACGGGACAGAACATAAAGAGGCTGTACTTTCGAAATTTTGCATTTAATAATTTAAAAGTTAATTCAGTTCACTCCCACTTTATCCACATTCTTACGTAATAACTGACAGAAATGTATTTTTTACAAACAAAGCCCAGCATTCCATACGCTTATCAATTGTTGTTAGGTTGGTTCATATTTTAATCAATCTGTCATAGACAGGCCTAAAATCATATCATCAAGATTGAAGATGTATTCTCTTTACAGGAAAATTATTTAAATAAAGATGGCATCAGCGTTTAGAAAACAAAATATTATTATTATTAGCACCACGCCTTACTACCCGTTCGAGTTATACACACTTACGCTAATGTGTAATGGTATGGTGATTGTGAGATGAAATGGAGGTCCTACAGTTTAACGTGGGATCCGAACCACGGTGGAGGCCTGACTTTTCACACATTCACAAGTTGTAATTATAATTAATACACGTCTTGTCAGAGGTGAAGGAAGGGTTTGGCAATAAGACAAATCTGTGCTTGGACCGAGGATTGAACCCCGGACCCTAGCACAGGAGTCTGACACCTTATCCCTGGACCACCAGGTCACCTACTAGAAAAGAAATAGTTATTAATTTTTATTACAAAGTAAAATTGAACAAAGGTTAAAATGCTGTACGGCAAAACCCTTTGAAGCGACTAAAGATACTAGTCTAAAAAAGAAGCTTTTATTTGTTGCCATTTAACGTTAACTTATAATCATTTAATTTACAATTTTATTCATAGCGAATTTCCAAATTTGGTATTACTTTAGAGGCGTATTCATAAAATACCGTGCATAGCGTCTTAATTCTCATCTCAGCGATCCGCATATTTAAACTAATAGGATAGAAATTTAGAGGGAGTGTTGCCACATTAGCAAACAGAGAGAGTGGGAAACTATTTAGGAAAAACCCCTCTTTACATCCGGTTGGAATTTTAACCTTGATCCCCCCCTGTCTCCGGAAAACCAGACAAGACAAGATTGGTGCCTTTGTTGGCGCTCCCTTCGGTGTGGGCGAATAAGTAATAGTATTGGGCGTAAATGGGTCCTAGTAGAATTAAAAAGCCTATTTCTGACCGCTGGCTGCTTATATGAAGGGAGGTTTTCTAAAATGTTTTCTCCCTCAATGGCGGTGTTACAATGCGTGTCCAGAAGGATACAAGTCTTGGGAGCGAGACTAACTCATTCATATGAACCAAATGGCTTGAGGATAGCAAAAAAATAAAGATAAAAACATAAATAATACTCGACTAAATTTAATTCTTATAGTCTGACACCTTATCTCAGTTGGTAGCATGACTATATCATCGGTTTAGAGGTAAAACCCATTAAGTGCATTTTTGCTTGAAATGAGTTTGTATGTGTGTATAGGTTAAAATTTCAAGATCTATAAGAAGAGAAAGACATTAAGTGTGTAAACTTATACATCTCTATATTTTTTTTAGTAAGAAATCATCAAATTCAACATTGAAAGCTTCTTTGCCAGGTAAAAGTCACTTAGCATATCTCCAAACAATGAAAATGCTACTTAGTGAGTTTTACCTCTAAGCCGACGATATCTTAACTAGAATTTCCAAGTTCGTTTCCTGGCATTGCCGTTAACATTTGTCATTGGTGAAATAGGCGCTTCCCCTCTCGCAGAAATAAATAAAATTAAAATACGTTAATTTGAAAGTCCTGTGCTAATATAATCCAATTGTTCAGAAAGCGCTCATTTAATACACCAAAATAACATTTACAATGTAATTTTAGGTGTTAAAAATAAGTAAGGCGAGCTTATTCTATTTTTAGCTTTTCATTGCCGTCTAAACGTCTGAAACTCACCAGTTCCTAAACTATCCATGTTGAATCGAACCAGTAACCTTCAGAGTTACAAATGAAGCCGGGAAAATTCAGAAAACTTAGTGCATGTCATCCCAGTTGTACATCCTTCTCCTACCACGACTCGAACCCATTAGGTGGTAGGTTTTCTTCAGGTGTCTGGGAAATCCCAACGCCCAATAGGAACTTGCGTTTATATATATATATATATATATAT